>KZ062484.1:20878-33935 GCA_002091835.1 Anopheles maculatus | reverse complement strand
TTCGTTCGCTGGTTACTGTGGTGTCAGTTTTGGGTAGTCATTATCGCTGAATAACCATCTGTCATTTTATTAATTTTCCAAATTCAAATCCCATCCCCGTTTACTCACACGCCGGACTGGGAATGCAAATTAATGTGTGCGCCATGCTGCGTACTGGTAGCGGCATTCGGGCATATTGAATAAACAAGAATAAGAGAGTTGAACAGATAATGAAAATAAAACGAAATTTTATTCATAAACTTTGGAACAAGCCTTTCCATCCGACGCTACCAGTCCAACTGTTCCCGGAATCGGATGCCTATGTACAAAAGTTTGATTTATTTCGATAGACTTTTATTTCTATGCTGTTTGTTTTCGCTTTCGCGCGTTGTTTTTGGGCATCCATGTTGTTTTTTTTTGTTTTTTGGGGGGGAAGAACAAAGTTCTCAGTATTTCAAACCGCTCCCTCGTTGGTGTCCGGAGTGTTCAAGCATGGCGATGGATTGTTGTCGGGTTTCGGTTTGTCTTCTTCTTCCACTCCCAACAATCACAGCATACAGCTTTTCTTCGTCTTAATTTTGTTAAATCCACGGGTGTCTTCTGTTCGATTATCTTGATCTTCGTGCCCTTCCTGTTCCCGTCGATAAATCGGTGCGTCTCTTCCAAGACGGTTGGAGCATCGTTTGACGCTTGAAGCGATACAAACAAACCGACACGAAAAAGGCAAGATAATTGAATGCAAAATTTTTGAGGTTATATTCGCTCATTTGAATATATACGGCGGCGGTGGCGATGGCCAGTCATCAGTGTTAATGTTTCATACGATGCTGTTTACGATAGGCGATAGCATTGGTGCCGATGCATTTGGGTGGGTTGTTTTATTGTTGCATTTCGATAGTAATGTGAATTTGTAAAGCTGAGCTCAAACCATGACAGTTTTAAATGGCTTTTGGATATTAGAATCGTTACCACCGCGAACACAGTGTGACAGGTTTATTGAAATGGTTTCATTTTTCTTCCACAACTCACATATTTGCAGCACCCAAGTGGCATCATTGAAGTGTTAGCGGCGTGCCATAAACTGGGATTAATTCTTCTCGAAATAAATTCCAAATGCAAGGAGAAGCATTAAGAGTTATTTTTTCTGGGAGGCTTTATTGAAAACGTCATCAAGCATATAAAATAGTTTGATGATTCTTTTGGCCAAGGATATGTACTCAAAATTTGGATGCCTTTAACGTACGAAACACTGTGTCTAACGACAAGGATACCTGACTCTCAAAATAGTATTTAAAATAGTTGCATGAGCTCTAATCAGGAGGGTTCTCAACACAAATATTAATACATTTTGATTATCTTTCGAGTCGTTGGAAAAGAGAATTGTAGAGAAGGTTCACCAAATTTAGGTACTGCTAGATAAGTTAGAATGTTTGGATCGAAAAGATAAACATATTTTTTAAGGCGAACCCTGTGCATCCTATCGATAGATGACTTGAAGACCTTATAGACAATCGTAAACATAGATAATCGCATTTTTTCAATTATTGTGTGAGGATCTTCGATGGAGATTTGTTCATCTTAAAAAGTCATCTAAACAATCTGTGTATATTGCACAGAAAATTGTCGATGAAAATCTTGTATGAAGTACCCAGACAATAAAGTCTCAATTTTCCTCATAATTATGTTGCGTTTGAAGTGTCGTCCTAACGCTGTTTGGTGGACGAAATTGATCTCTCATTAGATTTTGTATTATTCCAGCGATGAAAAGTTGTTTTAAAACTTAGTTCGTTTATAACCAGCAATCATGATTTGTTTCAGTATGGACTACTCCTTAACTCAGGGATAAAACTCTGGATTTGTACTAATCAAGCTTCCATTTCAGTTCGACTGTTACGATCGTTACAACCCAAGGTTAAAGAAAAAAAACTCTCAAGATCAATTAAAAAAAAATCAAAAATTTATGTCTTGGTCGATACTACAATCAATCCTCGATAATACTAACGTTCTAGGACCGTCGTCTGCCAATATCAAGGCTGTTCTGGCGGATGGTTCAACGTTATCACTCCATCTCAAGTTAGGACTAACACTTCTCCTCCATGTGGACAGCCTTAAAAGACGTTACGGACGGGAGTCTAATTCGCTGCACGGTGGCGAGATCACCGTAGAGCTCGTAATTGTAGCAGCCGTTGTGCTTGCACACATATCAAAAATCCTTCTGAGCATCTTCCTCTCGAAAGCGTCTAAAGGGGTTTCGTCAGTTTATGACAGAGTTCATGTCTCAGTGGCGTATGCGAGTGCTGGAACTATAAAGTTTCTATACAGTTCCAGTTTCGTCTGTCGTGCTTGTGTTGTCGTCGTGCTGACTTTTGACCCTAGATAGATAATGTTTTGGATGACTTCAAATGTACGATCACCTATCTGCACAACATCCCTGCGTAAGTAACTATTTGTTAACAGGGCCACTATTAGTTTGGTTTTGCCTCGTTCATCTCCAAGCCATGGTTTAGTGTCGCTTGCTCAATCATTTGGTAAGCTTCTGCTGCTTATAAAGCGGTGGCTAGACTAAAGTTGAGGCAAGCGC
The DNA here is from genome assembly GCA_002091835.1 of Anopheles maculatus. Classification (NCBI taxonomy): domain Eukaryota; kingdom Metazoa; phylum Arthropoda; class Insecta; order Diptera; family Culicidae; genus Anopheles; species Anopheles maculatus. The sequence continues at coordinate 31,375 of KZ062484.1, read as the reverse complement.
GATCTATGCGCGAAAGCTTCATTTTTCCTGCAATGCAGGATCGGAGCGCGAAATCAGGAGCGCGAAATTTGACAGTTCGCTCATAAAAAAAATAAGATCGCGCTTGCCTCAACTTTAGTCTAGCCACCGCTTAAGAGCACTCCCTAGCGTCATATTGAAAAGGAATATGCGATAATTGGGTAAAAATAAAATCATTTAAGTTTGTTCCGAGAATGCAGCATGTCCAAAAAGAGGTTAGTTTAATTTTTTAAATCATGTTCATCAACATTTTCGTAATTCAATTAATTACTGAATTTTAATTGTATCCCAATGCGCGACTGACGTTCCGTGTAATACATTATCTTGTGATGGTAGATAAATCGACGACTTATATTCACCACAAGTTACCGCCTGGTTATGGTTAGAATTTATTGATTTAATTTATGTCCATGATCAATGATGCGCATCGTTTCATTGCAATCGACCTCAAACTTATAAACAACAGTTTGAAACATAAATTCACTCTCCACCATCGGTAATTCTTCTTCGTTAAAGGTATAGAATGTTTTTGTCGCACATTCCAACAAAAGCTCTGCGGTTACGATTTGTAGCTAGTTTGTTTTCGGTTCGCTTTTGCGTTACCTTTACATGGCTTCCACTGTTCCCTGGAATGTGTCACAAAACAAAACAAAAACCCCCGTGCCAATCGCCGTCACACCATCAGCAATAAATTATGAAGCATAATTTTGACCTTCTATTTCCCATCCGATTTCTCTTTCCTACCCAAAAAAAAAAAAAACAAACGGAATACCTCGAACGGTTCGATGCAACCTTCTCGCACGGGGTTGACATCCTGTCGAGATTAAGATCCGTCTTTTCCCATGACTTTCAACGAGAGTTTTTTTTTGTTTTCGTTGGGACGAAACGCACTTCTCTTTGTCATGTCGGGTCTTAACCGGCCACTAACTGAAACGAACAGATAGGTTTGTTTTGTTGAATAATTTTGAATTTTAATTAACCATCGTTTTGGAGTTGGAATCGGAATCGGTCGAATGGGTGTAAAAGATCAGGCGAAAGGGTAACCACGGTTTGCACAATTAGTTAATCTGGCGGACCGAGGACAGCAAAACGAGCCGAGAAACTCGATAGCGCAACCACAGCGTTGAAATATAATTTTAGGTCAACAGGTTCTCGGCCCGACTTTCGAACAAACTTTGCGTCCTATGCCGTCCGTAGTGGTTTTATGCAAACGAAGAGGACGGTAATTAATACATTTGCAACAGTAAATGATCCTGCGCTGTTGTGAGATGCCGGCCGTGCATCATGGTAGCAAACTCATCCTCACGTTCTATTTAGAACTTTCTTCTGCCCGCTGTATGCTTATGCGTGTCGGACGAAACAGTAAACCTTAGCGTGGCGATATCACGCCGGGTTGTGTAGATTGATTCATTAGTGGAATCATGATCCGTTTCCTAATCGAAACACCACCGCTATATTTGTCACCGTCATCCTCCGCACGCAGGACGAAGCTGTCGTAAATTGACCGCATCTTGCACGCGCCTTCGGGATGCGACGTAGTTTGTGTAGGCTCCCGGTGCGAGCCGGAACCGGCGTACAGACAAGTGAAGTGAAAACGCTCCCGATGACGGTTTAATGGTGCAGCTACCAATTAATTAACACATGGCGCGATGGGTTCGCCCGGTTCGCCCAATGAACGGAATGCAATTAGCTGTCGGGAGTATGGAGCACGGAACAGGGCCGAGTGGTACCGAACCGAAAACTGGTTCGGCCGTGGATGGAGCAAGTTCAGAGGAAAAATATTAGTGCGCCAACGGATCGGTTGTGATGTTATAGTTTATAATTTATGGTAATGTTTTTGGTGGGATTTTTATAGAACATTTTCCCCGATAAAATATGCTTATGACCTCCTAGAAGGATGAGGTAGACGATCTGAGAAGTTGATTCGCGGCATTGAATATATTTGTAGCACGAAATATGATACGAGCGCTGCGTAAAATATGTGGAGTCGTGTCCCACCTAAGCTAACATGTTCCTATACATCTAACTTAGCCTTAGCTAAACGAGCAACAGACGGCAGTAAAAGAAATAACAAGTTACTAACAATTTTAAGCCGTTTCTAGATACCATAGCGAAGTTGTCGTTCTTAAACCTTGGTATAGTAGGACACAAGTGGCTCGCGATTGCTCCAATCTTCAAGGTTTGAAAATTTTGTGTCGCTTGTTAGTCGGTTCGTTGCTGGAATACTGTTCTGTTATACCGTTTACCAGGGCGTATATTGCTCGTATCGAGTCGATGCACAGGATCTTTAGAAGATTTGTCTCCCAGAAAAATCCAATCCTATGTACTCAACCTCGATATGGGTCCTTAAGATCCCCTTTTTTCCCCAAAACGGTAAATCTTTCATACTACTTTTTCGACTTCTCCTGAGCCTTCATAAAGAGCATTCCCATACTTTTTAAACGTTTATTGCACTACTAGAAGTTAATATAAAGAGTTTCCAAGGTAAGGTAATACGCAGACTTAAAAGATACTTGATAACCGGTTCGCCCAATGAACGGAATGCAATTAGCTGTCGGGAGTATGGAGCACGGAACAGGGCCGAGTGGTACCGAACCGAAAACTGGTTCGGCCTTGGATGGAGCAAGTTCAGAGGAAAAATATTAGTGCGCCAACGGATCGGTTGTGATGTTATAGTTTATAATTTATGGTAATGTTTTTGGTGGGATTTTTATAGAACATTTTCCCCGATAAAATATGCTTATGACCTCCTAGAAGGATGAGGTAGACGATCTGAGAAGTTGATTCGCGGCATTGAATATATTTGTAGCACGAAATATGATACGAGCGCTGCGTAAAATATGTGGAGTCGTGTCCCACCTAAGCTAACATGTTCCTATACATCTAACTTAGCCTTAGGCGTGCTGTACAACCTTCAATGAGCCATCTGAAAATTTGTGACTTATGGTAGCGCCAAGTCCCACTGCTGAAGCATCTGCAGACACCACTATTTCGGCGTTCGGATCGTAGTGTGTTAGCAACAACTCGGAGGATAGTATGTCCTTAAAACGGTCGAAGGCGCGCTCACATTCTGGTGTCCAAATAAAATTGTCCTCGCGTTTTAGCAATGCGTCGAGCGGGTATCGGAGGTCACGCATTCGAGGAACAAATCTGCCGTAGTAGTTTATGGCGCCTAAGAATGAACGGACTTCACTGACGTTTCTTGGCGCAGGCAGCTTTCTTATTACCTCGATCTTTGCTGGGTTTGGTCGAAGGCCACGACGATCGATGATAAAACCGAGGTATTCGATCTGTTGCATTTTAAATGCACAATTTTCCGCACGGATAGTGAATCCGTATTGCTGAATACGGCGGAAAAGGTTGAGTAGATTCTCGTCGTGTTCGCGTTCCGTTTTGCCTCCGACGATTACGTCATCCATGTACCCGGATGTGCCCTTCAGCCCTGCGAGCATGGTATCAATGAGTTGTTGAAAGGCAGCGGGAGCGATTTTGATACCAGGCGGTAGGCGGTTGTAGTGGTACAAACCGCGATGGGTGTTTATCGTTAGCAGGGGGCGGTATTTGGCGTCGATTTCGACCTGTAAAAATGCGTCGGAGAGGTCGATTTTGCTGAAATATTTCGATTGTGCCAATTTGGAGAAAATATCATCTGGAAGCGGAAGTGGGTACTCGTGGGACTGAAGAGCCGAGTTCAGTCCAGTAGAATAGTCCCCACATATTCGGATGGTACCGTTGCTCTTCCTAACGACGACGATCGGCGCAGCCCATTCGGAATAATCGACTGGAGTGATGACATTCAGCTGTTCTAGGCGGTCTAGCTCCTTCTCGACGGTTGCTTGCATAGCGTAGGCCACAGGACGTTTTGGACAGAAAGTAGGACGGACGTTCGCTTTTAGATGTAGCTTTATGTTGGCCTTCGTGCATAGCCCTGTTCCGTTAAACACTGCCGGAAATCTGCTTTCCCAGTTAGCAGATCCGCATTCGACGTTGCTGCACAGAACATCTAAAGGCATTCTTCCTAGCTGAAAAAGGTCGATTATGTCCGCTCCTAACAAATGAAGATCCGTTGGTACTACTCGAATTGTTACAACTTCTGTCCTCCCGTGAATCGTCGCATTAGATTCAAATTCACCGTCGAGCTGTAGACGTGTACCCGATGCCGTTTTTGCGAGTACTTTTGCCGATGAAAGTGTTGGCATGCCTAGCTGCTTCCACGTCTCCCGTCCGATGATCGTAATATCGGATCCTGTGTCGAGCTGCATATCGATCGTCCTGCTTCCTATTTGCATACTAACGTATTTCCGCTTTTGCTGCACGTTGCTCACGTTGACCGTCACTACACGCGTTCTTACAGCTGCACGCTTGCGGAATCGGAATCCTCTCTCTCTCTTGGGACCCGAAGTGCGACAATAGCCCTCACGATGTCCTTGTCTCCCGCACTCAATACACTTGTGAGAACCGTAAGTACACTCTCTCACCCAGTGGTACTCACCGCATAACCAGCACGGTCTGTGTGGTTTCGCACTCCTTTCCGCATTTCTCCGTTGTGGCTGGCGCTGGTGCGTGTAATTTGGTCGATTTGTTACAGGAAAGCGTCTCGTTTCCTCGCTGTGTAACGCCAGTACTCGATCTACTCCCTCGGTGGATATCAACGCGCTGTCCACTTTGAGACCCAAAATGCGTTGACCTTCGGTAGATAGTTGCTCCAGAGTAAGATCCGATTTCCCCTCAATGATGGTTAGCAATCGCATGCGGATCTCAGCATCCGCGTCGTCTCTCAATCCGCAGACTAGTATGAGGCATTTGAACTGCGCTTCAGTCATCGATGCGAACTGGAAATCATCACATGCGCGGTTCACTCGGCTCGAAAAGGTTAGCAGATCCTCGTTCCGCGCTTTCACTATCTTCAGGCATCTGTAACGTTTACTAAGCAGCGATTCTGATGAGCCGAATAGGTTTTTAAGCTTGCTTACCGTTTCATTGAAGCTGACGTCGCGGGGTAACTGTGGTAGTATGTAGTTTGAGTACCGTGCGTGCTCAATCGTTCCCAATTTCCTCATGAGCAACCGAACTTTTGCTGAGTCCTCGAGTCGGGAGGCGTCTTGCACGAACAAATCCTCGTAACGCGTATACCATGCGTTGAATGTTAAGCCGGATTCTGCCTCGTACCGAAACTCCGTGATGCTTGCCGATAGTGCATCCATGATGATCTCGGGATCCCGCGGCGCTGCGGGCTGCTGCTGCGCTTGGTGCTGAGGCTGGGCTGCTGTGTGCTGTTGCTGCTGCTGCTGCATCATCTGTGCCATCATTTGTTGATGTTGCTGCTGCTGTTGCATTTGTTGCTGCATTTGTTGTTGCATTATTTGCAGCATTTGGTACAACATTGCTGTGTCTGGGCTCTGCGTCGCCGCGCTTGGCTGTAATGCTGCGGCGGGATGCTGTGTAGGCGGAATCTGCTGTGTCACTGCGTTTTGCGATGGTGGATGCTGGCGTTGTGTAAAGGCCGCGTTCAAGAGGTTTGCGCCATTCTGCGACAACCGACGCTGGTCGTCCAAACCGGTAGCGTCGTCGGGGCTAAACATGATTCTGCGGCGTTTTGGTGGAATTGTTCTTTTTTTTTCACGCAGGTAGCACTTAACACGCGAAACAGTTTTACGAACAAAAAAAAATCACGTACTGAACACGAATAGTTCCTTCTTGATAAATATCGTTTTAATCACTCGTCGCCACTTTTATGTTTTTAAGGTTTGTTACAAAAGACATTTATTCACACCAACGAAGTTACACTTATGTTACATCGCATTTAAACTTCGGACGTTACTACACAGACTTATTACATTAATTACGGCACGGAAATGGACAGGATTTTCGTGGCTCCCACTGCCTCGGACGCCGGGACGATTCTGGCTCTCTCGCGCTCTCCGGTGGCTACGCGCGCGATCGCTGACCTCACGGTAGATCGCACTTACACATCAACCGGTGACCGTTACATGTCACCGGTGAGTTCCCGTGACAGATCAAGCGAGCCAGGTTAGACCATAACAATGAGTCTTTTAATGTTGGGTTGTTCTACAAAAGACCTCGCGTGATCTTAACAGCAAATTGGTTCTTTAAGGATTTTAAGGTTAGATGTAGTTGATATTCGTGAATTATCAAAGGAAAATTTCGTGCTGCTTCGAATCTGGGAGATAAATATGAAACACTGAAGAAAGATGCAATATTTCGTCACTAGAGTCTGATAATTATTGACGTAAGAAAACATGTAAGTCATATCTTCATAAGATGTCTTTAATAAGTATTGGAAGGGTATTACTATATCGGGTTTTGGCTATCCGAATGAAATTTGATCCTTCTTATATGAATACTAGCTTAAAAGAACTTTGTCATCGAAAGTAGAATCTGAAGTACCCCATCTAACCGTCAGTAGTAATGCCTCAAAGAATGTAATGCCCCTTGGCATATAAATCTACTGAGCTGGAACTAGAAAGAGTTGCTCACCTAAAGCACCAAGAATTGTCTTTTAGTACAGCTTTTCATACCAATAGGTGAGGTAAAATTTACTTAGGCACAGCTGTGTGAAGCTTACGATGGACAAAAACTTGCTTTTCAAGAGACAAATGGTAACAATACGGCCAGGCCGTTCTATATGAATAAAAAAAAAAGAGACAAATGGTAGCCATCTTTGTAAAAAGCAGTGCCAACAGAAACCTTCGTGTACAAACCGCTTCACACGGAATTCGAATCTGCACGACCATACTTTTGTTAGGCTAATAACGATCAATGAACGTTTATGATCAATGCTTATTCGCTTAATTTCATAACTTAAGTTTTTTCAAGGATAAGTTGGTTTAGGTTAGTTAAGTAAGCTTCACGATTCCTTGGGACACTGTAGATACAGTTTCACACATGAACTCAATAATTTATTTGTATTAAAATATTGTCTTGATCTTTACACACTTACTATACACAAATCCTTTCAAAAACGTCTTACCAAAAGATAACTCAAAACACCGAATACTCAACTTAAAAAAAACCTCACAACACCGTCCGAACCAGTTCTACAGCGTCAAGAAAGATCGGGATCACTTGTGACCGTCCACTCGCGAGGCACAGTAAAAATGAACGATCAGCAATCAACGCATATTCCACATGCAAAAATGTGTAACCACTCGATCGCAACCTTTACCACAAACAACCTGTGCAAACCTTTATCTGTTTACGCGCGTGTGTTTCTTTCTCGTTTTCCTCGCTTATTTATAAGTGCCCAACCGCTACTTTCCACGCGATGCAACGAAGGTGAAAATGGTAAAAAGTGTCCACCCAGCGGTGCAATTACTGTTTGCCTTCGGCAAATCAATAAATCAATCCTTCCCGCTTGACCCTCCCTTGACATCCTCAACCATCCTTCCTCTTGGCAGCTGGAAGCTGCCTCAGAATGGGTCTAGGTTGATATCGACACACACACACATACACACACCTTCACATACACCGGGCAACCTCGCACCGTTATCGCCAGTTGCTAGTTAACGATCGTTCTAGACACGATGTCCCTTGCCGTGCCGTCCATCGTTCGGTTGTTGCTATTATTGTGCGCGCTGGCAACACTGCTTACCGTTCGGGGCGAGTTTGTTGCACTGCGTGCATCCACCAGCAATCGGACGCTACTCTGCTGGGCCATAAAACTGTCCCCGGCGGCGTACGTCACCGATGCGGAGTGTGTCCGGTCCTATCGAAAGCACCAAATTGTGATGATTTATGGTGACATTACACCAGGCCGAGCCGTACGGGAGCGCTTGGGTCGAAAGGTGGCCAGCTTGCGGCAACCGCTCTGCCAACACCGTGTACCTGCGATGGTGCTGACCAACGCTTCGGACGGCAACCGCAACCGATCCGTGCTTGATCAAACGGTACGCAACTTTATCGCATCCTACACCATGCTGTCTACCGAACGGACGTTGACTTGCCGCGAGTGTCAAGTGTTGGCGATACGACGAATTCTTCCCTGTCCGGTCAACCCCGGCACGGTTGTGCTGTACACCGACTGTCTTAAGCAGGTGCCGTATGAATTCTAGTGCACAGGAGACTTCTTGTGTTTTTCTGTGCCAAAAACCCTTCTTTACCATTCTTCTTCTCTCACACCAACCAGCTGGATAGCATCGACCAGATGACACTTGCTGCAAAGCACAGAGACGCTTGGGTTTGGCAGTTCCGGCGAAAGCTCAAAGCAACACTGTACCCAGAGCTGGAACGGTTGGGCCGGGAACGGATGGCGATGCTCAACTTTATGACCACCGCCGGTCAACGCTGAACCGGTCGCGTAAAATGTTGCAGCAGGGCAATAAAAATTGCTCGTTGTTGAAGGTGCATCCAGCGAGAGTGGACGAGCCGTGGTGGTTGTTTTGTGTTTTTGCTTATCCTAGAACAGGTGGTGCTTCTCCCAAGTCGAGTGGGTTGCGTTTTATGAGCGACGTACGGGGAAAGATTAAATAAACTCTACACACATAGCTGAATATTGATTGGGGACCTCCACTAGACGCCTTCTCCGGGGACATAAAAATAAATACACACGATAATGGGGATGATGTTTTATTGGACAACTGCTTCAAACGCAGCAAAATACAAGCAATCCCCATGAAAACTAAATCTACTACTAAACCTGATCTATCATTCAGAATGCTCTTGGAATTCTCGCATCGTCCTATGAACGAACTGTTTATAATAAATCCCTCTTTCCGCGACGAGACTACGATTAGCGAATCCGTACGACAGTATGCCGGCCAGTTTGCCATTCTGGGTGAATATTCCAGCTCCTACAAGACCCTGCAAACGAGACGTGCAAATCGTATATGATCTTGTTTTAGTGTGGTTGTTTTTTTTTACGAATTACGATCGTACTTACCTCAATCGTTTGGAGCTTTTGGAAGATCTTCCCGGTCGGTTTTAAACAGAGCTGACGCTCACAATCAAACGCTCCATACTCTTTTTCGCAAACGAAACATGCAAGGACTTTTACCCGGGAATGCACTTTCTTCTGAGACTCGTTAACACCTACCAGTGTTAGACGATCACTTTGTCGAGCCTCACATATCTGGATGTTTTGTGTTTCGCTTACATTCTCTCCACATTGCACCTGCATTAGTGCTACATTGTGGCTCAGGAAGACATACTTTGGATGTGATTGGTACTTTCGCACACTACACTTGGCGTTCTGTGTCACTTTTGGGGATGCTTTCGCTGGGATAAGCTCAAACCCCACGGGATCACTTGCACTTAAGCATGCTGCAGGTGTAATGAAAGCGTCTTCAGCAATCTGAACTGCGTTGCAAACATGGCAGCCATTCGTTTGAAGCGATCGCACACTGAAGCCTACTTCAGATGCTAACTGTCCGGCGCAAACCGTCCAAAAGACAACCGCCACGATAAACCCACGCGCGACACAATGCATTCTACTGTTTAACTTCCAATTCCTGCGTGGAACTGGTGCGTGGGATAGCAGCTACGATTGCATTTATAGCCACCGATTTAACGAATTTTTTTTTTCTCTTCTTCCATCAGCTGTCACTGGCACGCATCGCTTCCGAACCAGGCTCGCGGGAGGCCAAACTGGTGGACGTGCGCAAATACTGTCCCCGGCAGCAGGTCCCCTTCTGGCAGTGCATGAACGAAACGATGGTGGCCGTCCAGCGTGGTGCAAGCTGGCCGGGACGAATCTGCTGTCCGCTTGCGATGTCCGTCAGATGTCAGCACGTGTGCGCTACGGGGTCATCGCGGGAAGATCTCCGCACGGGCTGCCGGGCGAGTGATGAGCAGCAGCTTTACGGATGCTTGAAGCGTCAGGAGGACGGTCATCGGTGTTGCAGCAGTGCCCGGACTGCCGAGTGCCTAGAGGCGTGTGGTGAGGTGTTTCAGCGCTACCAGACCCCGTCGAAAGCGTTGCGCGAACAGGTGCTGACGGCGTGCCGCACCAACAACAGTAACGTGATGCAGTGCATCAAAGGATTCATCGATGTGACCTTCAACCGGAACTTGAAGCGATGTAAGTTACGGACCTGTCTCGCGCGGCCGTCGACGCTAGCTCATTGCCATTTTTCTACTCTTACCTCGCACCAGATGTCCCGTGTTGTGATGCGTCACCGGAACCCAAGTGTCGTCGGGTCTGTCACGAAACGCTGACCGCCGGTGGGTCAGACACGGACCCATACACGGTGGAGGAAATGATCGATTTACTGCAGCACCGTGGTGGATGTGGCGCACTGATGCCTACCCAACCGCTGTGGAAATGTTTCCTGGAGGCCGACAAGCAGCGGACCGCCGGTCAGCAGGCCAACTCGAACGAGGTGTCACGTATCAACCAGATCGGTATGGACTCGGCCAAACAGCACTGCTGTCTGAAGGCCGAATCGGTACGGTGCCGGCGCCTCTGTTCCACGACCTACGCGAACGAGTGGACGACGAATTTGGTCGACTTTGAGCAGGAAT
>KZ062484.1:0-19271 GCA_002091835.1 Anopheles maculatus | reverse complement strand
ACGTTCGAGAACGATCTGTACGTGGTGCTGGAAACGCTGAGCCGAAATCCATCGCGCCTACAGACGCAGATCTGTGCACGGGAAGCGGAACGGCTCGTTACGCTCGTCCGGACGCAAAGCCACCGGATCACGAGCGAGCTGAATCTGAGCGCACTGACGGTGGCGACACTCGTGACCGCCTCGAGCGGAACGTCGCTCGTGTACAGTAGTGTAATAGTAGTGGTAGGAGTTACGGTAGTAAACTATCTGGTCGGTGCCGGACGGCATCTACGACTGTGAAAGTGAATTCGCACGTGCCAAACTAGTGTGTAGAAGTGCTGGAATGCATAATGACGCGTGCTTCCACCAAAACGGCGCAAACTGTGGCCTGACTGTGATTCTAGTTGTACATGTAGGTGGTAGGAAGCGGAAGGACGGCAGAGAGCATTTAGCATTAGCGTGTCCGTGGATTCGTGGCCAAAGCAAAACATAAAACTGCAGCAATAATTGTCTAGTCGCTGAAGGGTAGCAGAATTCATCTCGCCTCTAAGAAGTATCGCACACGGACGATGTAATGACAGGAAACTGAACACATTTTCAATCGAGAGAGATTTCATTCTTTTTTATCCGAAATTGCTTTTCAGTCCTTTTTTAGGGTAAGTATTGTTACATTGGCTACATGCTGATCGCTCTAAAACTAGCTTTTTATGCAAAGTTATAAATTATAGCATTCAATCTAAAGAAAAGTTTTCATTATGGTAAAGGCGCCAATTGCATACACGAAAGGACAGGTATCAAATTCTAACTAGATCCGAACCTCCGGAAGTTGTAGTGCCAAAGAACAAAAAGACTCTCGGATTTCTGTTCTAATGTTCTCTTTAAAATTGTCTTTCTTTTCTCACTAAATTTTATTTCGTTTAAGATATAAGAGTTTTTTTACAATTGCTTCTGTCATGTTAGGTTTCAGTTGTAAATCTTATGTGGTATTTATCTCTTTCCATCCCACAAAAATCTCTTTCCTCATCATTTTCCATTGACAACTGTGAAAGTTTCTTTGTATGTTTCATTATCTTCAGTTATCAGGTAAGTTTTAACGATTTGAAAAGTTAGACGCCGGACAGCATGATGGAACAGGCAAGTTATTTCTTTCATCTTTTATCTCTCGTTGAGAAAATGGGGCGTTGGACAAAATATAAATACTTTTATTCCTGACTATTTAAACACAAAGTATTGGAACATTTACAGTCGAGAAACGTTCCCTAAGCTTCCACAATTAAACTCAATTTGAGGACTTTTTCTAACAATTTAAAACAGAAGAGTTAATAACAAAGTCTAGGTTCAACTGGTAAAAAACTTGAAAATCAAAAAAACGTTCTAAAACGTTCAACTAAAGCTTCTTATAAAGGCCGAATACATAAAGATTGTAGCGATTTCTTCTCGGTATAGTTATCATGGTGCTTATTTGACACTTTCCTTCTTTATCGGCTTGAAATGAATTCCACCGAGTTTGTTTTTCGTAATCTTTTAATAATACAAAAGTATACAAAGCCATTTTTGTACTGTCGAGAATGTTGAAGTTAAGAAAAAAAATATTAATTATTTCAAACAATTGAATAAGATAGTCCAAGAACATACTTTTAAACTTCCCCTATTGTATATTTTCTTTTCCTTTTATGTGACCCACCAATTGCACAAAAAAACAAGACTTGAAAAAGGGGAACATAAGGTGGACAGTCAACGCAGCTTCTCACAAATGAGAAAAACAAACAAAACATCGAAAGCGTGTGGGTCCGCCATGAGATGGACCCGTATTTGTATACGTGCGGAGACAACGCTTGCCTATAAGGTCAATGACTGTACAGCATACATGTGTTGATTATCATTTCTTTTTATTGAAAATTTCATAAACATAACCAAACAAAACCACCAATCTACCGGAGCGAGCAATGGTTTTCTTAGCTTAGCTGTCTCCCATCAGCACATAGGTGGCGTCAGTCGTTAGACCACAGTTGTTGTCCTTTACCGCCATCAGCGCATAGCCATCGTTGCCCCAGTAGTTGGACCACGAGTTCTTGATCAGCCAATAGTCTTCGCCGTTCAGCTGTCCATAGCCAACCGCAAGCACGGCATGATCCAGCTCATCCAGTTTGTTCTTACATTCCGGCTCGTAGTACACACCGTTCGAGTAGAAGCTGAACGATTTGTGCCCGGCATCGATAGCGATCGAGAGCGGCCCATGCTTGAACAACGCCACCTTAAACGCATCCGGATCACCGGACGTAACGTTTACCCAACCGGTAATCGGTGCGTACAGCGTCATGTTTTGCACGTGACAGTACCCATCCTGGCCCAGGTAACCGCCGTACTCATCCTCCATCGGTACACCACCGACCTCCATCATCCACTGGTACGCACGGAAGTCTTCCCCACCGTCACACCCATTGTTGCCATAGCCCCAGGAACAATCGATCAGTGCCTGCTGCGAGAAACGGACCAATTTCTGCGTTTTGCGGAAGTACGCACCCTCGATGTGGCCGATCGTACCGAACGACCAGCACGAACCACACACGGACTGATCCTTGACCGGTGTTACGGCACCACTGATACGCCAATCCCAGCTGTCCGGCAGATCGTCCAAATGTTCGACCGGATTGTACGGGAACGGTTTACCACCGTTGAATATACCGGACGAACGGAATCCACGCAGTGCCTTCAGCTCTTCCTCCGTACGGTCGGCCAAATGGTTCACGGACACGGTGAAACCCCGGTTGGCCCGGTTGTGCGAATGGATGAAGCGTAAATTCTGCCGGAACACATTCAATCGACGCTCGTGCTCCTCGTCACTATCGTACGACTTGCGATGCTTGTTCTTGAACCGGCCGAACTCGTCGTGCAAATGTTCTTCCGACCGCGGGTGAATGAATTCCTGCATCGGATTAAAGGTAGCGTAGTGGCCATTACCCGGTCCGGGGAATCCAACGCATGGGTCACCTGCAAGAAACAAACAACCGCACGATCAATGTATTGCCATTCGGCGAGGATCGACACGAGCCCGAACTTACTCAGCTTCACCTCAAACACATCCTCCGGGATGTCCTGATGATCGTACGACGCGTAGTCGAGATAGTAGTGATCGTAGTGTGAACCGAGCAGCGTATTGTAGCCCTTCATCTCGTACCGCACCGGGATGGGCATGCGGGACGCAGGATACTTGGGCGATTTTACGTACCGCACCCAGAGCGTGTAAACATTGCGCTTCTGTCCGATGACCTCGGTCAGTCCGAACTTATCACACTGATAACCGGAACATTCCTCCGTACCTAGAAACGGCACACACATTCGTGATAAGTTGTTTTTGTTTTGCTTTCCAGCTGTTCGTGTGTGTGTGTGTGTGGTTCTGTGTCACCACTTACCCATCAGCTGGAAGTCCTTCACGTACGGCAGGATGCCCTGCACCTCGATCTTGTTCGCCGCTGACCCATTAACCTGCAGGCAAGTTTCTTTGTTCACCATGCTTTGCGTCGTAACCGGGGCCAGCTTTAGACTAACGCCGAACGGGCCTTGGGCGGTGAGCTGATACGTCTTCACCATCCCGCCGTAGTAATCGATCCGGGAGCGTCCATTCGCTTTGTCGTACCAGGCGTAAAATGGTTCGTTAATTTCGGCGTACGGTATGGTCAGCATGCCGCTGACAGAATATACATCGGGCCATTTCGGTGGTTTGGTGGCCAAAGCTAATGGAGGAGAGTAGAAAATAGGAAAAAACTTTGTTGAAGCAAATCTGCCCATTCTCCATTTTGTTCTCAGTGTGACCTCTCTCATGAACTTTCCCTTTTGCCAGGTGCAGATGCTAGATAATAGTTTGCCAAGTGTTCTGCATCTTAAAACTCATCAACTAAATCCTTAGGTTAATATAATCTGCACAGCTTTAAAGAGTTTCTTGTAATGTCGCATCAATTTAACCCACTTAAACAGTTTGTTCTGCGTAGTAAGTTGGCCATTGCAAGACAAGCGTCGCTACGATGACGCTACACTTTGGGTCACACAGGGTCACACTTAGTGGCTGATAGAAACGGCTACTAAATAACAAATTCACTAGTAAAGTATCTCATTACTTACCACCTGCCAGCAGGCAACTTAAAACTACCAGTACGAACTTCATTACAAGAGAAACACTTTTGAACACTTACAAAACACACAATACACAAACACACACACACAGATAATCCTATTAAAAAAAACCCTCACTCAGCACAAACGGACGTCCTTTCCAGTTGACCGTCTGAGAGCAATTGCCGACCGTACGCTACGATGAAACCGTCTTTTACCCTTAGCTCGCGAAGTCTCGTTAGAATTCGGAATCCGGCATGAGGGTCGGGTGGAATAATATTGACGTACAATGTGTTCAGTATGTTCGCGGTCTCTTCCCAATCTCGTTCCTGATAGTGTGAGAAGGAGGGATTGATTTAAACGAAACACCACGTTTATCGCCGTTAGGCGGATCATCTACGCGTGATCATAACGGCGTTGATTATGGTGCTCTTTTCAAGCGCTCATCTTTAGAATGTGTGTGTTTTTTTTTGTCAGGCCCGAGAAAGCGAAAAATCCCGACGAACAAAAGACGAACGATGCACCACAGCGTCACGTTTAATTGCGTTGCATGTTTGCGTCGTCTATTCGTCTGCCCCTTTTACTTGGTCCCTTTTTTTCGTTTGTAAGGGTTTACACGTTTCCTTTTCCCTTTTATTGCACAACACTTTCTTGCCTTTGGCTTTGCTTCTCACGTGTTAGACGATGCTGGTGGGCGGATTAAAAGGAGTTTTTTTTGTGCTGTTATGTGACCTAACAAAACCCTACTCAGCTTTGTATAGGTAGTGTGTGTTATGGGGAAGTAATTCATTTGGAAGATTATAATTTATTATTTTAAAGAAGAAAAAAACGTTCTCACAGTTCAGTTCATAAGGCGTGTTGTAGTTGTTGTGTAGTAAGGATAATAAAAAACATCAACTATTCTTACTTCCTACCTCCAAAGAAACTCTTTGTTCAAGTGGACGACCTAAAAAAACTCGGGCTCTGTCATCCGGTGCGATTTCACATGACATGACTAGCCCACCAGCTCCTAGAGCTCGCTTTTGGAGAAGCTCCTTAATTGTCCTTCCACTCATCGAGCGTTCTAACATCCTTCTAAAAATCGTCACCTCAAACAAGGCTTAAAAGATTTGATCAATTTTTGGAAAGAGTCCGTGTCTCAGAGTGTGTGAGCGAGTAATACAAATACAACAAATATCCTCTAATGTCCCAGCTGATAGTTATCTCAAATAACAATGTTTAGATAATGTTTTGCAAGAAGTCGACGGTGCGATCACCTACCTACAGTTCTTTTTGTTCGCTTCAGCTTTAGGACTGCTCAGGGCTAAGGCCTACAAGGTTCAGGTTTTCTTGTCTTTCAAATCTCCAAGCGTAGAGGTTGTTCCGACGGCTTTCGGTATACTTTTCTCTTCTTCTTTGCTGGCCTGCTCCTACGGAGCACGTCTAGTAGACAGGGCCTGGCGTCAAATTCGTTTCCAGGAAACTCGGTCCATGGCTGCATCCGATATCCCTCAGGTCAGACTCCACTTGATCCAGCCAGCGGGCTCGCAGTGCTCCTCTACGCCTCGTACCGAACGGGTCGCTGACAGGCACTTTCCTGGCAGGGCATGAGTCCGGCATCCTCATCACTTGACCCAACCAGCGTATCCTTCCGGCTTTGACGACCGTCCGGAAGTCTGCATCGTCAAACAGCTCAGCTAGCTCGTGGTTCATTCTCCTTCTCCACACGCCCTGCTCGCCCACACCGCCAAAGATATTCCGCAGCACCCGCCGTTCGAAAATGGCGAGTGCATTGGCGTCCTCTGCCAGCATAGTCCAGGACTCGTGCCCGTAGAGGACTATCGGCCGTATCAGAGTGCGATATATAGCACATTTCGTGCGTTGTTGGAGTCTTCTGGATCTCAGGAGTTTGTGGAGTCCGTAGTAGGCACGATTCCCCTGAACAATGCGCCTTCGGAATTCGCTGCTTACGTTGTTATCCGAAGTTACGATCGTGCCAAGGTAGCAAAACTCCTCTACTACCTCGAGATCGTCGCCGTCAACTAATACTCTGCTTCCGAGTCGTGCTCTATCACGGTCAGAGCCTCCGGCAAACAGGTACTTTGTCTTCGTCGCATTGATCCTCAATCCAATCCTATCGGCCTCGCTTTTCAGTCGGGTGTACGCTTCGCACACCGCCGCAGATGTTCGCCCGATGATGTCGATGTCATCCGCGAAGCCAAGGAATTGGAAAGACCGGGTGTAAATCGTGCCCCGGATATCGAAGCCCGCGCTTCGCCTGACACCTTCCAGAGCGATGTTGAACAGCAAACAGTAGAGTCCGTCCCCTTGCCTCGGTATACTTACGTACGTCAATTATGGTTTTGGCTGTATCTGGATCGACCTATACAAGATGGTGCCCGAAGCTTCCATCTTCGAGTCTCGGATGGTTTTCTCTAGAATGAAAAAAAAAGCTCTCTGGAGCAGACTCTTGGTGAAAGCCCTGAAAGTTTCTCATTCAACTTCATTTGGCTACATTCAGCACCGTGTATTTAACGCCGCAGGCTTCTCATACAGCGACAATAACCATGTAATAGCATTTTATTTTCCATTTTATCATTCTAACTTTATCTCGCCACTCGCCATTTACGCTACTTGCTCTGCGACCGCATCCTCAAATGGTTCGTTCGGTAATTTAGCCGGATTCTAAAACAAAACATAATAAATAAACCATTTACAAACACAATCCTGTAAACGGACTACGGACATCGTAATCCAACTTACCATCTTTCTCGAACGATTCTCCAGTATGTTGTACGCAAAGTGACCAATTCGCAAAACAGCCGGAAGGGCGACTCCCTGCATGCGATAAAAATGCTTCCCGCTTTCACTTCCTTCCTTAATTGGATGCGCTACCGACACCGTACACCGACCAAGCAAACCGCTCGAACCCATCATTGGCCCTTTACTGATGTCCACATGCTCACCCACCCGGTACACCGTCACCTGGCCATTGTTCTGTGCGGCCACGCTCGGTATCTGTTCGCGCTTGTACGGATTATCGTGCAACATTTCCAGCGCCAGTTCGCTGCTCACGTCCAGCCGCTCGATTGGTAAATTTTTCTGCGATAGTTTAACCATTTCGATCGATAGCGCTCGCAGCTCGGGCACGGTTGGAGCCCAGTGCTCCTCTGCCAGCACGATATCATACACGAAGCTGCCGGATTTTACTGTAAGCAAAACGAAAACGTATGTTAACGAACCAATCGGCATAAATCCCTTGCTCCACCACCACTCACTGTTTGGTTTGGGGAAGCTGTGTAAGAAGAGACCGGCCTCCGGTTTAAAGCTAGCCTGCAATACAGCACCAAGCAGGAAGGAACAGGATCGCCAGAATGCTTTGTTCGCGATGTGTGGTTCGGGCGAGGTAAAGTTAAGCAGTTGCAACGTGCAGGAATCGCGAAGTGGTCGACGCATATCCCACGGTGTTTTGTTATCCAGCAGTGCCAAGGCTGACTGTTGGCAGTACTTTTCGCCAATATCTGCAAGAAACAAGCGACAAACCATTACAACCGGCATCTAGAGCCGCGTATCATATGAACCGTGTACTTACGTCGGGCACAATCGTACGGTGTGGAAAGTTCACGGTTCATCACAAGCGTCGTATCGTGCGGTAAGCCAAGATAGCGTACTTCAATCTTCTCGATACGGCCAACATTTTCACGCTGTCTACGTTGCTCGTCGGAAAACAATTCGCTCGCCTTTGCTGTTCCTTTTGGTGCTACGACTGAGTAGTGCTCTGTAGAGAGGGAGAAATGTACGCCACCCATGAAAATTCACACAAACCGCATCATTTAATTAACTACTTCAACTCACTCTTCAACACATGATGTATCTGAAATGCTGGAGATCTGATTTTGTGAACGTTGAGAGACATTTTCTGCACTGTTCGCTAAAATAAACCACAAAAATGTGTTTTTTTATGAATTACCGGGTCGCCGCTTATGTCACATTTGTTTTGGAAATAAACATCGTGCAGCATCGAGCAGGGTTCGTTGCTGAGTTGTATGTTATGCTGTTATACAAATGATGTATGCCGGATTTAAACAAGACGTATAACATTCTTGCGCTAATGGACGGTTGGAAACGGGTTTGAAAAAAATGTAGAGTTCACTTCAAACCACATTTTCATGATTGTAAATGTCTTATTAACCTGGACATAACATAAGTGTTTTTAAACCTTTACATAAGAAGCCCAAAAACAGTCTTTATAAAATGTTGTAAGATGAAAAGAGTTTAGTAATACCGCAAATAAGTTAATACACAAATGAAACATACCCGTAGTATGTTGTGTTCTAACTTTACTTCTCAGGTGTTTACTATTGAATTGTTACTACAACATCACCGAAGGCTTGTTCACAAAATTTACTTACCCTTACTCCGCCATTAATCGAATCCCTAATTGAAAACTATCGGCTGCGTAACGTCAAACCGAATCCGATATAAATATCCGATAGATATTTGGGCCAGGTCGAAAATCAATTCATAAGTAACATGATCCGGTCCAGAGGTGCTTTCGTGAACTAGCTGCACCTCGATGTTGTACGCCGCTGACCCATTAACCTGCAGGCAACTGATTAGCTGCATCTGATTTCCGACAGATTCAACTATATTTGATCCGGCCAACGAACTCGATATGCTTCTATACGCCACTTCAACTCCTATGGGAATTGTCCACTGTCAGAATATTTGCTAGCTTGCAGTTCATTCCAATTTTCCACATGTTCTGCTTGCACACACCTTTCAAGGAAATCCTTAAAAACCTCAAATCGAAAATGCGAGAGGCCTGGCACTCTAGATGTATATCCGATCATGTCGATATCATCCATGAAGTCTTGCTTGTTATCTTCACTTCTTTTTCTTCTGTGAATCTACAACTTCGCAAAGTCTTGGCTTTCGTTGATTTGTTTACTATCCTTAGCTGGACATTCATTCCTGCGTACGAAGAGACGGCGGACCGGCGGAATTCGATCTCATTCGATCATTTGCATCACACATTTCAGAATAATGTTGAACAGCAAACAGCACAGTCCGCAGTGGTGATCATTACCATTAGCAAAACATTACCTGTCTGTCGTAAACAATCGGAATTGTCAAATTATGCAATATAATGAACCCTACCTTAAGCATATCTTACTTGTAATAAAAAGGCTTTTCTAACACACACGCACACACACACTTAAGTCGTACTCCATTTTAGCTGATTCGAGTCATTTCTGGTTCAGCGTCATTACAGCTACAAGAGTTCTTTTTATTCATATAATCGCGCTCGTTAACATTAAGCTTCATCTTAAATCGCAACACGCATCGTCTGAATTTCAACCGTTTTTTTCGATCAATTTTGTAAACTGTCTTCATTTTGTAGTAATGCATCTTGAAGTAAAAACCAAAATAAAAGAAGGCTAGATATGAGTATCGATAGACTGTTGATACACTCGGCTACAGTAGTGTTGTCAACTCTATACCTATTGCTGTATGTGTATCGAAAGAATGTTGTTGTCAAGAAATAATTAAAATATCCTATCATATCAGTGTTTCGCCATTTCGAGAGAGATCTTTAGTCGTCCAGATCTCCTGAGCGATCCAAAGATCTGACTCATCATCAATCGTGTACATGTACCTACCTAAACGGGTTAACTTTTTAAAGATACTTTATCTTGCCAATAGGTCTGCCAGTACTACCGACCAAGGCTAATGTTTGGTAGCTCAATGCAAAACACTTGTCGATTATTAAAATTTTGTCGGTTGTCACTGAATGATACTGTACATAAATAACTTAATAATGAACGAATCTCCCTTACGACAAACCTGGGCTGAGCTGAAACAGAAGGCAGGCCTTTGAGTGGTTGTTGCCCAGTAGCTTTTACACGCTTGCACCATCCACAGCTTTGTGAAGTCGCTTGGAGGGTGGTGGTCCGGTGTCTTCATTCTCATCCTGCCCATTTTGTTCGTCATCATCGTGCGCCAGTTGGCGAATATTTTTTGCCTTCAGTTTGTTCCGTTCCTATCCAGAAGAAAGTGAAAAAGAATAAAACATGTTTTTGATTTCTCACAAACATTACCACTCTATCTCTCTCACCGTGGCGGATGTTGCGGAACTTGAGGAAACTGCTATGGTCAACGTCGAAGATGACGATGGCGGGCAGGATGCTGAAGTGGAGGAGGACGCAGAAGACGGTTTGGTTTTGGGTCCGGGTGGGCAAGCCTTTGAGCCGGACGGCATAGCACTGCGGCCACTCCTGTCCGTTAGGTTGTACATGTCGTCCGGAATGTAGTAGCGCGTGTTATGGAAATCTTCCGGCTGTGCCTGGAAATACATCGAGGGTATGCGTGCCTCGGCAGGTGCCTCCCGCATATCGTAGAACGTTAACCGCGTGAGTATAAGTCCCATGGCTACATCACATATAGCCCACAGTTTCTGCACAGGAAAGCAAGCACAATAAATGGTTAGATTCGTTTTGCTCTTACCTTCGTCCACGAGCAGTTCGCATACTCACATGATTTATTTCCTCATCGTCCGGCTTGAGTGCGTCCTTGTGGTGTTTGATACGCTCGATCAGATTCTTGTAAAAGCTGAAGCAGAAGAACTCCTTGTTCATGACCAGCGGTTCCAACACGAGCCAGAGACATCGTTCGATGTGCCTGAGCTGAGCAGGATCCGACGGGCGCGTAAACTGCGGATCATGTGTTAGAACCGTCACAGCAAACACGAGCATATAATCTGGTAGGATGTGCGGCAGTTGGCTCATGCCACGTTCAACTAGAAAAAAGCATCAAACATTAATAAATCGTCGGTAATCTGGCAATTTGGCCGCGGTGAGGAAGAATGAACCATACCTGTAGTAAAGTTTTTAACATATTCACGACGTCTGTTCACGTCTGTTTCTATATTAGATTTGATTTGATTGAACAAACTGGCAAAAGAGAGAGAGAGAAAAAATTATTTAATTCTATCGGAATACCAAATTGTTTTGTCGATCTTATGCATTAGTAACTGGACTATTACTTAGACACGTCCTGTTATTACCGGTTAGCTTGCACATAAACTAAATTGTACGAACACTGTCTACTAGTGATGTGCGCTCCGGAGTGCACCCACGGTTCCGGAGCCGGCTCCGACTAAACGGCTCCGGAACCGGCTCCAGTTTTAGCCCGGAGCCGGCTCCGCACCCACGGCTCCGGAGCCGGCTCCGAACTAACGGCTCCGGAGCCGGCTCCGGAGCCGTTAGTTTGCCGTTAGGCCGTAAATAGTCCATTTTTTGATGCCGTTATCACTATGCACTTTGCAAAATATGTAATTATCGTAACAATATCGTAATACTTGCTTGATGCATATTATTTTTCTAATGATAACATTAAGAATCATTTAAATTGTCCCGTTAAATTAATTAAACAAAAGCAAATAAGAATTCATCGTTCATCGCACCACGATGCTGTGACCGTCTAATTTAATTGATTGTTGTATTATTTTTAATCCAACTACGTGCGCACAGATAAAGAATTGTCTTGTAGAATGGGTTTGCTTCGTTTATAT
Organism: Anopheles maculatus; assembly: GCA_002091835.1. Classification (NCBI taxonomy): domain Eukaryota; kingdom Metazoa; phylum Arthropoda; class Insecta; order Diptera; family Culicidae; genus Anopheles; species Anopheles maculatus. The sequence goes on along the minus strand of KZ062484.1, from coordinate 7,630 downwards.
GATTTTGCTACTTTATTGTGCGAGTCTCCGTAGCCAGTACTTTGAAACCGTCTCAGGAGCCGTGGGTGCGGAACCGGCTCCGGAACAGTGTTTTTCCCGCTACGAACTAACGGCTCCGGAGGAGGCTCCTTACGGCCTAACGATGAACTAACGGCTCCGGAACCGGCTCCGAACTAACGGCTCCGGAGCCGGCTCCGAACTAACGGCTCCGAACCAACGGCTGCGGAGCCGGCTCCGAAAATTATTTTAACCGGTCGGAGCCGGTGTATATCTCAAGTTTTACATGTGGATATGACTTTAAATTTTTAGTAAAGCTGCACAATAATATTTTCTTGTCGATTTAAAACATTTAAATTAGCAATACGGCCAGGCCGTTCTATATGAATAAAAAAAAAAAAACATTTAAATTCTTTTTCCCATATTTGTTTGATCATACTAGCCTTTCTATACCCCTTACTTCTATAACCACCTACCCGGGTAGGTAATCAACCTCACAATCTTCACTGTTCCGCAAATATTCACAAATCTTTCTTTCGTATGCCGGTTTCTCAGCATCACTTATTATGCTCATAAATACCATACTCATTTTAGGTTTAAAACGTCAGATATACACGTAAAAGTGTAAATTCCCATACAAAATCTATGACCTACCCGGGTAGGTGGTTAGTGCAGTAGTAGTGAAGGTGAAGGTGTATGTCAACAGAAAATCATGAAGAAGGTGGCATTTCTACCAGCTTCTCCATTAATTTCAAATAGCAAGTAGGCCAGAAATGAAAAGGAAATAGCCGTAACGAAATTTAAGTTAGGTTATTTCAGTTGCGCTAATATTTTAGATAGGCGAAGCTTTTTTCTGTTTCAGGAACTTGTCACTAGTGTGTCATCCGCCTTTTTAGGAACATCGTGGGCACAAGATCAATTTGCTGTGAAGTGCGCACGCAAGACCAATAGGCTATTGCTATTATTGTGTTGCTTCAGCATTAGTGCTACATAAATTCAATATTCAACTCTTCGATACGTACTTTTGATCCGTTTCTCTTCCGCCGAGCGCATAATAGCCCATAAAATCAAGCGGAAGGCACTTGTGCGGGATACCTTTGCTCAGACCTTTGTGTAGCTTCTTGACGAACGTATCGCGTACCTCCGGTACTGGATCGGTCTGCGAAAGAAGCAGAAATTACAATGAAAATAATGTCGCAAAGTCCCGATAACACCCGGGAGGCAAATAACATCAGCCACTTACCATCAATTGCGATAGGTTGTAGAATTGCTCGGCAATGAACTGATCGCCGACGCCCTTCTGCTCGCAGATCTTCAACATCGCCTTACCGGCACTGAGACGCAACCACGACTTTTCCGCCGCCGATAGCGCACCACCCTGCTCGAGCAGATCGCCCTTTTTGCTGATGAACGCATTCAGCATGCGGAACGTTTTCTGGGCCGACACCACATCCTTCTTCAGCCCCAGCAACCAGCGGGCCATCGTCTTCAGACCCTCCACCTTGCAGCGCGTTTCCTCCGGCAGGTCCTGCTCGTCACACCAGTCTTTTGTCGGTACGTTCGAACGGCCGTCCGATGTTTCCTTCACCAGCAGCTCTTTTACGATCTTGCGCGAGATAATGTTCTTGATTTGCACGTGAAACTTTTCCGGCAGATTGTACGCGATGTGGCCCAGCGTTACGATCGCTGTGCGGTAGTGTTCGCTTTGCGGGTGCAACGTTTGCTTCATACCTTCGACAATGTCCGGAAAGATGTCGATGCTGGAGTGATCTGATGCAGCGTTCGCTAGCGGATCAGCACCAACGCCACCACCACCACCACTGCTGCTGCTGCTGCTGCCCGTTTGAGTATTAACGAACATACACCGGATGGCATGTTTCGCTTGTTTGGGTGTGCCTGCGATGGCGAACTCCTTGCAAAGCGGCGCCAGTTCCTTGAGGATGGCCGGGTGCGATTCGATCAGCGCCTTATATCGGCCAAGGTACGTAAACGCTTTCAGCACGTACGGGGCCACGTACGGCTCGTCGAACGACAGCAGTCCGATCATGTGCCGGAGAATTTCGTCATGCTGGAAGTGTGCCGAAAACACGTAAGCCAGCACAGTCAGCAGCTTGAGTCCCCGCTCACCGGCCGAATCAGTCGGAAGGCTAACCTCCTCGATCACCTCCTTCCCACCATTCATGCACTCCTGGATCAGCTCGATCAGCACCCCGATCGACTGCTTGTCCACCATTACCGAGGCAATACGTTCGAGCAGCATCTTAACCGTATTGTAGTACGTGTTAGTCATGATCGGTTGACCGAGCTTCTTCAGCACGATTGCCATCGTGTCGGCACACTCCTTACACGACACGTCCCGCTTCAGGATCGTTTCCATCTCCACGATCAGTTTCGGGTCCTTGCGCATTTGGGCAGAGAACTTGAGCAGGAATTCTTGTGCCTTCACCGGATCGGGCAGCTGTTTGGCAATGTTCGAACACTTCACATTCATCTCCTTCATCACGCTCGGGGTCAGATCCTTCAGCCGGTGCAGTTTGATCCAGTCGGCTACGCTACGTCGCACCTTTAGCTGATTTTTCTGCAACTCTATGAACGCTTTCGTCGCGTTATCGTCGATCGTACCGAGCAGCTGGTAAAGCTTCTTCATACGCTCCTCCGCCGGTAGCTGGTACGGCACAAGGCACGTGATCAGCAAACGTTCTACCAGCAGCCGATCCTCGACACCGGTCATGTAGTAACCGTGTAGAATTTTATCCTTGATCCAGATAACGGCTTTCTTCGTTGCCAGCGGCACATTCGTATCACTGAGGTACTTCTTGTAGATCATGGCCAACCCATTCATCGCTTCCTTTCGAATCTTGTACTTTTTGTCGAGCGTACGTTCTTTGACAAATTCCAGCAGATCCTCCGACTCGGACACGATCTGCAGATCGCGCTTGGCCGTTTCGACGATTGCCATTACCACCTCGTAGCGTACGGTTTCATCGGAATCGTGCTGCCGGATGCGTAGCGTGTCGATAATGTCCTTGCGCAGGCTGGGATGATTAATCAGAAAGTGCATCGTGCTCTGGACGCACTTGATGCGGATCGGTACGGCGATATCATAAAACCGACCGAGAAACTGCTTCCAGAGCGGTCCATACTGTCGGGCCAGCGTGGAACCTGGTTCGGAAAACATCCGGGCCAGTGTCGAGACGGCCTTCAGCCGTTCCGCTTCGTGAGTCGATTTGAGTTTGCACTCAAGCTGCGGTAAAACGGACAGCAGAATGCTTGGTGTGATTACGTTAAGCTCGTAGATTACGTCGTAGATCTTCGGCACAATCTGGTACTGCTTTTCGTTTTTGTCCAGGATCAGAATCTGATTAAAGAAGGCTTGCGTGTACGCCTCGAGCCAGTTAGATGTTTTGATAATCAGTTCCTTGGCCAGTTCGTACGCGTTTCGTTTCTGTGTGCGAAGCGGTTCCACGATGTTGATGTAGATCAGATCGAGCAGATCGTACGAAACGGAATCGGACTCGGTGATGAGCGGCGCCAGCACATCCAGCATGAACGATTTTACCTTCGGGCTGTGTTCGTCACTAAAAAGGTAACAAAAAGGAAATTTGTTAAAAAATTTATCGTGCGAAACAACACAACAATCCGGATTGCATGGATACATTACTTGACAATTTTGAACATCAAACTAAACAGCGTGCAGAATACTTCCTGGCAGTCCTCCAGCTCGAAACACATGTTGAACGATTTCACGTACGCCAGATTCTCGAGCAGATAGAAGTAACGCTTGAACGCTGGGTCTTTCGGATCGCGCAATCCATTCAGTTGCCGGATCAGAAACATGAAGATGCCTTTGATTTGATCCTGATCTTTGTACGGTGCTTCCGGTGCGTACACACGCAACACGTCCGCTATGCAGCATGCAATCAGCAGCTGCACATCGCGCGAAGGATGCTGCAGGAAGAAATCGTCCGCCAGATGGACAGCCAGCGGAATGTACTGTGTGTACATACCGTCCTCATCCTGGCCCATCGCTTGCAGCGTGTGGGTAAGCGTCTTCAACCGGCGGATCAGCTCATCCTGTCCCAGATCTTCATTAATTGGCCGGCATCCCGCCGGATACGTAATATCGGCCATCACAACACCACGTTCGGTATGTTTACCGGAAGCTGAAACGAACTCTGTCTCTCTTTCGGCCTACTGTGTTGTCAAAAGCTTTGTTTTATTTGCACGGTGTTCAGCCCAAAGCGGAGCCTTCGACGGATGGGGCTTCCAAGCGTCGAAGTAATTTGCTTCCGAACCGACTACAATCGATTCTCTTCCACACCGAAAGCCATTTCTCACCATTCGAATCGCAAGTTTACCGTGTCCACCCCGCTTTCGTTTGAAGCTGAAAACTTGCGATGATGCTTGCTTCTTTTGGAAATTTTGCAGCACACACAGCACAACACAGCACGAATAGTCCTTAGGCACCAAAATTGACGCGCTTCGTGCGTCCCTTGGTTAATTCCTTCTATTTACGCCAATAGCAAACATTCGTACAAAGTAAAAGCCGGCAAACGTTCGAACACTTTCACTGCACCAAATTTGATCGAAAATAAGTGTAAAAATAGTGTTTATTTTGCTGATTGTAGATAAAAATTGTTAAGAAATAAGAACTCAATCGTACCCAGCTTGCTTTAGGAGAAAAACCTTTCAGAACCGTCAGACGTTTAGCTCGGACGTTTGGTTTCGGGTTTCTTTCCTTTCTTCCTCTGTCTCTTTCGCACGTAGCGTCTTACGTCTGACATGCAGCACACGCGTTCCAGGTTGGTACATATGTCAAACGCTTTGTCAACAGCTTTCTACGAAAAATATGTTGACAGTGGTCAAACAATTTGGTTGTGGATTAGTGGATTTGTAGTTTTGTTTGTTTTAGACATAAAAATGTGAATTAAACACAAGTTTTTGGTGAAATATAACAAAAGAAACAATTATAACTTCACATAAGGTTATCGTATCATAGTTGTAGATCGGAATCGTGAATAGCTATCGTGCGAATGTTCAGGCGAAGTGCATCATTCGTGTTATCAGCAACAATTGTATGTATCAATCAAAATACTTTCACATGATTACTTTACGTACAAATCCTAATTACGTCCTCAAGATTAATCTCAGGAAAAAGTTTGTTTCTTACAAAGATTCAATCAGGTCCACTAAAGACCATTGGATTAGCGATAGAGACGCCGGGTAACTCATCCGGACCGTTTGGAAAACTAACAATCCAGCTACGGGATTTTTTAAGTCAAGGAAGTCAAAAGAATATTGAGGATAACTTTTTTGTTTTATTATTACGCCCTTTTTATTGAACAATTTGCTCTTACAAAAGTATCATATTGAATACTACGGTTTTTGCCTTAAAACATTTTTTAACTGCCTGCTGTAATCAGCCGATCTCCGGCGATGGATGTAAAGTTTCGATACGACTACAAATTTCGAACGGAACGGACGGCTCATTCCACAGAAACAGTTTATTTCCACCTAAATATGCTGCCCTACCCTACGAAAACGAAACCGAATCTCTTGTATCTTTGCACATACGGTTCTGTTCAACAGATAAATAGCCACTTAAAGACACATCCACTACGCGCGTTCGGAACTACCACCGCATCACACTTCGCCAACGACAGCTCATTTGAAATTTCCCTTCCGGCGCAGCACGGCCGAACTGCGGTCACGAGTTTTGGTCGGTTTCAAATTCACTCCGGCCCTAATGTCGGCCAGCAGACGATCGCTGACTTCTTCCGCCGGAATGCTGTCGGACGAAGGTTTCTTCCAGCCATTTCCCTTTGCAACCGGATTTTTCTGCGCTCCGGTTCCGGCCATTCCTAGTGGTGGTGGTGGCGGTGGAGCTAGACCGGAAGGTGGTGGAGGTGGAGGCCCGGATACTTGATGCTCGGAGGACGCCATGTACGTTTACGTTTAGCGGTAAGCGTGCTGATCGACACTGTGCTGATGCCGATGGGCACAGGATGTTTGAAAGTTGCTGATAGCCAAAAATCGAAGCGTTCTGCTGAATCACACTCGGAAGCAACGCCAAGATATCGAATGCAGCTTATCTTATCAACCGAACAGCCAGGTTTTACATCCAAGCCAAATGATTCACGTACTGCTGGCCGGCCTACCCCGAAATGCAACTGCTTCCTATCGTACCGAACCTCGTCGAATGACTCGGTCCGGTGGATGCAGATCCAGCTGGAGAAGAATAATCTCGAGTATGTTTTTTTTCCAATTGTTTGCCGAAAATTGTAGTGATCACACGCATACATCAGTACCGCCGGTACTTGTTACACCTTTACTTGCGCGCGTACGCACCTCTTTTGGCGGATTGATTGCTCGCGCAAAGTAATTACCACGCCGAACGGCACACATGCTGCCCGGTACCGGTGCGCTGGTAGGTAAATCACAAAAACTTCCACCGTATGGAAGGTCACTTATGGTTCCTCCCGCTGGTTCGTTTAATGTTGCTCTTTGTTGTTGATGGTTTGTTTGTTATTTCCCGCCGCTATCACCTCTCCACCTCGTGGTGCTCCATCCAGTGGCGGAAAGATACGAATCTGCCTATCTCCGAAACGAAAGTATTTCAACTGTAGTTGTGGTGGTTCGATAACTTCCCTCACCATGAATCATGAATCATCGGGTCCAGCCAATGGCTCAAAATTCATGCTATGTGGTCCGGTTCGTCTTTTGTTTTGTTGTATTTTAGGGGTGCGTTGCTTTAGCACGTCCACCTTCAAGATTGGAAAAAAAGGCATCGCCATTAAACAGGTGAGCACGAGACAAGAAATTCAATCAGTGTCCCCGATCTAGCCCCGCTGCGCTCATGTGAGTCATGCAGAGATGGAGATGAAGGTGATTATAACCAAACGGTGGGATATCATCATTTAAATTCACTGCTAAATGCCAGTTTTGTGTCTAATTAGAAGATCAGATTGGGCTCCATTGAAAAAATGTCACGCGACACATTATCAAATAGATTTGGAAAACCCATATCTGCTGGGGATAATAAACCCGTAACTTTCGATTCCTATTCATATCACGAGTTGTACACATTGATTTGATTCTCCCACATCAGGCAACAATACGAACAAAAAAAAAAGCAATTAAAGGCAATCCAAAAGGCGACCGTGCTTTCTCGGCCAACTCCATCGATCAAAGCTAATCCGCTGCGTTGCTCGGAAGCTTTATTGAGGCGGCATGATAAGCGCATGCGCAGGTGAATGCATGCTTATCGTTTTGTTAAGCATGTACACATTGCAATAAGCTCCTTTACCCCGAGAGCACCAGTTCTTTCTAATCTTCTGCTCGTTCTCTTTGCACTTCGATAAGCTTTTTTCTCCCATCGTACATCTTCAGACATCACGCAATAATGACAATTGTCACGAAGCTTAATCGTTTTCATTATGGATCGTTTATGACCTTTGCTTTTGAGACGCTAGGAAGTACAGACAGGAAGCAGTTTGCGCTAGTACACCGTTGCGTGGATTGCCTTGGTTCTGTACGCAATCGCAAATAGATGCAAGTTCGCACAAGTGTGTAAGTGCTTCATACATTCACTTTAACCTTCACTGCTAGGTAGTGACTGTGGGGAGACGTTGTG
>KZ062483.1:132811-145875 GCA_002091835.1 Anopheles maculatus | reverse complement strand
CTCGGAGCAAGAGTTTGGTTCGGTGGCAGCACGCAAAGCTATCCGGCAGAGTGCCAACTGTCAACCGTTTCGATACTACCTGGAGAATGTTTTCCCCGAAATGCACAACCCGCTGGTTCCGGGTGCGTTTCGTGGTGAGGTCCACAATGTGGCGCTCGGCAATAACAGTTGTTTGACGTATCGGCATCGAGATCATTTCGTTGGCATGGCACCGTGTGATCACCTGGAGAAGGATCAATTTTGGACACACAACTACTATCAGGAGCTCAACAGTTACAGAAACTGCATCGATGCCGTCACGAATGTGGTGGAAGTGTACATGTGCCACAGGCTACGCGGCAACCAGGCATGGAAATTCTTGGTGGAAAGCCGTCAGATAGAGAGTGTTGCGCACAAACGTTGTCTAGCATTGAATTTGAAGACAAATACAACCCTTGTTCTGGAGAAATGTGATAATACGCAGCTGAACCAACAGTGGGATGTTTCATTCATCGAGCTGGACGTATCAATGCTGCGGGAACATTAACAAGAAACAAACTCAAGTAAATTGTTTGTCTCCGTCCCTAATGTTTCTCAATAGCTGCGAGATTCATGTATCGAACGCGATTGTGTTAATATACTTAGCGTTAAACGATCCCAACTCACATAGCTCTTTTACATCTCACAAAAACGCTATTATTGTACTCGAAATACATCTGGTCTCATAAAAAAAAAGACGTTCAACGCACGCGGTCAGCGCATGGTGTTGCATTTGTAAGTGGGAACGTTCTGCTAACAACATTTGCGACTATGACTATACTAGCGTCCGTAAGATGGCACCTAATTACAGTGATCGTGCTAGTGTTAATGTGTGGTTTCAATTTAATCTTTTACCAATACAACGATGAATTAAAAAAGCACATCAGTGTGTGGAAGTTTCATATAACTGGACATGTCCAAGAGCCGCTCAGGACACCATCTCATCTACCAGGACATCTTGGAGGAGCAGTGCAATGGGATCCTTCGGATAACGAAATAAAAACATTTGTGCAAGAAAGCATAAAACAATACGGCTTCAATGAATATGCATCGGCTCTCGTATCAACAAGGCGCGCCTTACCAGACCTTAGACATCCTGATTGTGTCACGCGACAGCGAAAGAATCTAACGCTACCGCACACATCCATCGTGATCGTCTTCTACAACGAACCGTGGTCTGTTCTTTTGAGAACAGTTCATTCTGTGCTGGACAACTCGCCGACGAATCTCATCGATGAAGTGCTGCTTGTTGACGATTATTCAAATCTACGTAAGTAGTAGATTTTTTGGAAAAATTCCACACATTAATGTTTCTTTTATTCTTAAAGCATTCTTAAAGACGCAGCTGGAAGAATATTTTAGGAGCTACGACAAGGTACGTATATTACGTGCTCCTGAACGACTAGGACTGATAAGGGCAAGAATGTTTGGAAGTAAAAACACCACCTCACCGGTGCTTACCTTTCTGGATGCACACGTTGAATGTACAAAAGGTATATTACTGTCTCCGTTTCAAATACACTTTATATCACTCTAAGAGCTATCATTTATATCAAGGATGGTTGGAACCTTTGCTGGAGCAAATATTGGAAAACGAACAAACGATCTCTGTTCCACTAATAGACCGCATCGATGACACCGACATGCATCTAATTACTAACGTGTCTTCCGATGAATGGGATCTCAATTTTGGCTGGTGGCATCGGTCATCATTTCCACATCGAAGTACTCAACGACCAAGCGAGCCCTTCGAAGCTCCAGCAATGGCGGGAGGACTGTTTGCAATCGCCAGACACTTCTTCCAACGTCTTGGATGGTACGACGACCAGTTCCGGGTGTATGGTATGGAGAATGCGGAACTTTCGATCAAATGCTGGATGTGTGGGGGAAGAATTCTGACAGTTCCTTGTTCTCATGTTGCGCACATTCGCAAGAGCGCCCACCCATTCATAGACGACGGGCATCAGAATGTGACTTTTGTGAACTCTATTCGTGTGGCAGAAGTTTGGATGGATGAGTACAAGCAGGTTGTGTTTGACGTTAATGGCATTCCTGCCTATGAAGAACATTTGTTTGGATCTATCACCGAACGAAAGACATTCCGAGCAGAAGCTGGTTGTAAATCTTTCCGCTATTACCTGGAGCGAGCTTACCCAGAAATGCCCTCACCAAACATTGTCGGGCAGTTTCGGGGTGAGGTGCACAATGTTGCTTTCGGCAATGGAACGTGTTTGACAGTAGGAGCATTTCCAACAACCGTTCTTCAAATGGCACCATGTGATAAGCGCAACCAAACACAGTACTGGACGCACAATTTTTACCGGGAACTTAACAGTTATAAGCGTTGTGTCGATGCAGGAACATCCGGAACTACCGCCACTCTAGCTGTTTGTCATCGAATGCGTGGAGCACAATCCTGGAGTTACGATACGAATAATCTACAGATTAAAAGTCTCGTGCGAGAAGTGTGTCTGGCTGTCAATGCCACAGCAAATAGCGATATTGTGACGCTAGAACCGTGCGATGATCGTAAGCAGACACAGCAGTGGCATGTGACATTGGCGAAGTACAGTTTTTGGAAACCCCTTCAATAAACCGGATGCAAACTGCAAACACGCATGCCTTACAATGAGAGCTCTTTGTTACTTCATTTTCAATTCATAGAACTTAACGTGTAGAGGAACAGTGTGCTTCACGAGCTTCTCGAGTGAGTAAGCGTCCCAAAACATGTGCTACCGTTCGATCATACAACATCAAACAGTTTTTGTTGTCTGCATCGCGGTTATATTTCTCATAAACATCGTCTTATATCTGTTCAAAGATGAGACAACGTTCGTTGAAAACCACTACACAAGATCCGGTCCGATTTCTATGCTTCGTACACGTGCTTCGTTCTTTAAATCAACTCCTCCAGGCGATATGGGATTACCTGTGCAGTACAACAAATCCGATCCTACGATCATTGCACAAGTTAAACGATCTCTGGTTCAACAAGGGCTCAACGAATACGCTTCGGATCTGGTGTCTGTGAGGCGTCGATTGCCTGATTTGCGAGATCCTTGGTGTCTCAGCAGCAGTAATCGATTACCGTCGACGAGTCTGCCAGCCACATCGGTCGTGATAGTGTTCTACAATGAAGTATGGTCAGTCTTGGTGCGTACAGTGCACTCTGTGTTAGACCGATCACCACCGCATTTGCTTAAGGAAATTATTCTTGTAGACGATTGCTCCAATTTCCGTAAGTAATCCGAGTAAGGTGTATTTTTGGCAAGTAAATTAAAAACACCAAATTCTATTCAGCTTTCCTGAAGACTCAGCTCGAGGAGTATTTTGAATCGTACCCGGTTGTAAAATTTATTCGAGCCAAAGAGCGTCTTGGATTGATACGCGCCCGAATGACTGGAGCAAAGAGTGCTTCGTCGGATATTGTAACCTTCCTGGATGCGCATGTGGAATGTACAGATGGTAAAATGGGACTTTTATTAGGAAGACACTCCGTACCTAATATGAACGCATCTTTCAGGATGGCTTGAGCCTCTACTGGAAGTGGTTGTTCGCAACTCTACACATATAGCTCTTCCAACGATCGATCGCATCAACGAGGAGGACATGAGTCTTCGAACAAACATCTCCCTACTACTTGCTGGTGCCTTCGAGTGGGATCTCAACTTTGGATGGTGCGAAAGGAAGCGGCTTCACCGCAAGTATGCTCATCCGTTTGAACCGTTCGATACACCAGCGATGGCGGGAGGTTTGTTCACCATGAATAGAACGTTTTTCGAACGGATCGGTTGGTACGATGAGCAGTACATTATATACGGAATGGAAAACATTGAACTTTCGATCAAGAGCTGGATGTGTGGAGGAAAATTGCTGACAGTGCCGTGTTCTCGAGTGGGACATGTACAGAAGCATGCTCATCCGTACCTGTTTGGTGTGAAGAAAGATTTGGCATTCCATAATTCTGCCCGGTTGGCTGAAGTATGGATGGATGAGTACAAACAGGTCGTATTTGATGTGAACGGAATACCTCGTTATTCTGAGAAACTATTCGGTTCAGTTGAGAAACGAAAACGCGCAAGAGAGCGTGCCAAGTGTAAACCCTTCCGTTACTACCTTCAGCATGCGTTCCCAGAGCTCCATAAGCCTTCTATCAATGGACAGTTTCGTGGAGAAGTACGAAATGTTGCATTAGGTGTTAAGTCTTGTCTTTCGGTAGATAATACTGAATCCATACCGTACATGGCATCTTGCGACTCGGCAATGGAACGTGTTTGACAGTAGGAGCATTTCCAACAACCGTTCTTCAAATGGCACCATGTGATAAGCGCAACCAAACACAGTACTGGACGCACAATTTTTACCGGGAACTTAACAGTTATAAGCGTTGTGTCGATGCAGGAACATCCGGAACTACCGCCACTCTAGCTGTTTGTCATCGAATGCGTGGAGCACAATCCTGGAGTTACGATACGAATAATCTACAGATTAAAAGTCTCGTGCGAGAAGTGTGTCTGGCTGTCAATACCACAGCAAATAGCGATATTGTGACGCTAGAACCGTGCGATGATCGTAAGCAGACACAGCAGTGGCATGTGACATTGGCGAAGTACAGTTTTTGGAAACCCCTTCAATAAACCGGATGCAAACTGCAAACACGCATGCCTTACAATGAGAGCTCTTTGTTACTTCATTTTCAATTCATAGAACTAACGTGTAGAGGAACAGTGTGCTTCACGAGCTTCTCGAGTGAGTAAGCGTCCATAAACATGTGCTACCGTTCGATCATACAACATCAAACAGTTTTTGTTGTCTGCATCGCGGTTATATTTCTCATAAACATCGTCTTATATCTGTTCAAAGATGAGACAACGTTCGTTGAAAACCACTACACAAGATCCGGTCCGATTTCTATGCTTCGTACACGTGCTTCGTTCTTTAAATCAACTCCTCCAGGCGATATGGGATTACCTGTGCAGTACAACAAATCCGATCCTACGATCATTGCACAAGTTAAACGATCTCTGGTTCAACAAGGGCTCAACGAATACGCTTCGGATCTGGTGTCTGTGAGGCGTCGATTGCCTGATTTGCGAGATCCTTGGTGTCTCAGCAGCAGTAATCGATTACCGTCGACGAGTCTGCCAGCCACATCTGTCATTATAGTGTTCTACAATGAAGTATGGTCAGTCTTGGTGCGTACAGTGCACTCTGTGTTAGACCGATCACCACCGCATTTGCTTAAGGAAATTATTCTTGTAGACGATTGCTCCAATTTCCGTAAGTAATCCGAGTAAGGTGTATTTTTGGCAAGTAAATTAAAAACACCAAATTCTATTCAGCTTTCCTGAAGACTCAGCTCGAGGAGTATTTTGAATCGTACCCGGTTGTAAAATTTATTCGAGCCAAAGAGCGTCTTGGATTGATACGCGCCCGAATGACTGGAGCAAAGAGTGCTTCGTCGGATATTGTAACCTTCCTGGATGCGCATGTGGAATGTACAGATGGTAAAATGGGACTTTTATTAGGAAGACACTCCGTACCTAATATGAACGCATCTTTCAGGATGGCTTGAGCCTCTACTGGAAGTGGTTGTTCGCAACTCTACACATATAGCTCTTCCAACGATCGATCGCATCAACGAGGAGGACATGAGTCTTCGAATGAACGCATCTTTCAGGATGGCTTGAGCCTCTACTGGAAGTGGTTGTTCGCAACTCTACACATATAGCTCTTCCAACGATCGATCGCATCAACGAGGAGGACATGAGTCTTCGAACAAACATCTCCCTACTACTTGCTGGTGCCTTCGAGTGGGATCTCAACTTTGGATGGGGCGAAAGGAAGGGGCTTCACCGCAAGTATGCTCATCCGTTTGAACCGTTCGATACACCAGCGATGGCGGGAGGTTTGTTCACCATGAATAGAACGTTTTTCGAACGGATCGGTTGGTACGATGAGCAGTACATTATATACGGAATGGAAAACATTGAACTTTCGATCAAGAGCTGGATGTGTGGAGGAAAATTGCTGACAGTGCCGTGTTCTCGAGTGGGACATGTACAGAAGCATGCTCATCCGTACCTGTTTGGTGTGAAGAAAGATTTGGCATTCCATAATTCTGCCCGGTTGGCTGAAGTATGGATGGATGAGTACAAACAGGTGCCATTTGAAGTGAACGGAATACCTCGTTATTCTGAGAAACTATTCGGTTCAGTTGAGAAACGAAAACGCGCAAGAGAGCGTGCCAAGTGTAAACCCTTCCGTTACTACCTTCAGCATGCGTTCCCAGAGCTCCATAAGCCTTCTATCAATGGACAGTTTCGTGGAGAAGTACGAAATGTTGCATTAGGTGTTAAGTCTTGTCTTACGGTAGATAATACTGAATCCATACCGTACATGGCACCTTGCGACGGTCGTGAACAGACCCAATACTGGAGTCATAGCTACTACCAGGACATCAATTCCTACAAAGCATGTCTTGATTTCGATGGGACATCTCTTGCAATAGATATTTGTCACCGACATCGGGGCAATCAGGCGTGGATGTATGTGAGTGAAACCAAACAAATATGGAGCATGGCACACAACAGATGCCTATCAATAAGTGTAGCGGCTAACTCCACGTTAACTTTGGAAGAATGTGATGCCACGGAAGAGCATCAACAGTGGTTAGTCAATCTTGTGACGTATAAATTCTTGGTATAGCTTAGCTCTTAGTATAGAAAACACGATTAAAATGTCTCGAGTGAATCAACAATTAGAATAAACAAAAACATAAGTGCTCTCAATACATTTCACTCACACACGGCTCAAATAAACAAACTAAGGTAATCTAACCGATTTTCTCATCCGTTAGGACTTGAATGAAGCATCAGTTAGATTTCAAAGGAACACGTTGTTCTCGGTTAATTTGTTAAAAGAAAAGACTTCATTCATTAGTCAGTATGGTGCCTCAACATCCTCAATGGTGAACGAAAATGAGCGATTACCTGTCAGTAGACCAGTACCAACTCCACCAGATGGTGAGAAAACGGAATTTGAGCCGTCTGTTTACGGTGTGCGCATATCTGACAGTGTTTGGAATATCATGCTTCTTATACAAGATCTACCTCATAAACACGTGGATGGCCACGGAACTGTTAAGCAAAGGTGGTAGTGCCCATCACAGACAATCTCCGTTTAGTGATTCTAAGCTGGCCCTACCTTCCAATCGTGAAGTGCCTCCGGGAGATCTTGGACGTGCAGTAGTGATGGACCTAAAAGATAACGCCACATTCAAGATGGTAAAAGAAAGTTTGAAAACATACGGATATAATTCGTACGCTTCGGATCTGATGTCACTTCGAAGACGTTTACCAGATATAAGAGCACCATGGTGTCGGCAGCAAAATGTTGTCTTATCTCATCTGCCACGGACCTCAATCGTGATCGTCTTCTATAACGAAGCGTGGTCCGTGCTGCTAAGAACTGTCCACTCCATCCTTGAACGAACTCCGGGCCATTTAATACACGAAATATTGCTTGTGGATGACTACTCCACTGCAGGTGTGTCCTAACAAAACCAGTCTTGCAGTAACAACACTGAAAGATAGCCCTTCTTATTTTTAAGCTTACCTAAAGACTCGATTAGATGACTATTTCGAGCGATTTCCCAAAGTACGCATAATACGGGCACCGAAAAGACTGGGATTGATAGTAGCAAAGATTTTTGGTGCTAAGGCAACAACAGCTACGGTCATAACGTTTCTTGATGCGCACGTCGAATGTACAGTGGGTAGGTACAGGATAACTTCACACGAAACGCTATCTATATTGATAAACTTCTATTCACAGGTTGGCTTGAGCCATTGCTGACCGTGATCGCTAACAATTCCACCACTATCGCTATCCCGACGATCGATCAGATAGATGGGAACACTATGCAGCTGGATACTGACTTCGCTCCACGGGTTGTCGGAGCTTACCGGTGGGATTTAAATTTCGGTTGGTGGGGTCGAGCTGCCATGAGCAAGCGCTATCCGAACCAGTACGTTCCGTTCGACACACCCGCAATGGCCGGAGGATTATTCGCGATCGATCGTACCTTTTTCGAGCGGCTCGGTTGGTACGATGAAGGCTTCGAGATGTATGGTATCGAAAATATCGAACTGTCTATCAAAAGTTGGATGTGCGGTGGAAAGATGGTCATTGTGCCATGTTCACGAGTCGCCCACATACTCAAGCATGGTCATCCATACCTGCTTACTGCTGGCAAAGATGTGGTCATGAAGAACTCACTACGTCTGGCAGAGGTGTGGATGGACGAGTACAAACAGGTGCTGTTCGATGTATATGGTGTGCCTCAGTATTTTCCACATCATTTTGGAACTGTAAACGATCGAAAAGCTCTTCGAGCTAGAGCTGGCTGTGGAAGCTTTCGGGGGTACGTGCTCAATGCCTTCCCGGAGATGATGAACCCGCTCGTACCGGGTGCTTTCCGGGGAGAAATGCGTAATGCGGCTCTTTCACCCAACCACTGTCTAACACATTATTGGACCAACAACTCCCTATCGATGGCAGTGTGTGATGGTAAAGAAAAACAGCAATTTTGGACACACAATTTCTATCGTGAACTTAACAACTATTCAAGCTGTTTAGAAGCATTCGTTTCGGGAGAAAATCAGCTAATAGTCAGACGATGCCATAGGAACGAGAAGACACGAACGCAACGGTTTCAGTATGTGTTAGAAAATGGACATATTCGAAGTGAAAAACTTGGCAAATGTCTCACAACTCGCGAAGAAGGAAGAGTGATTGCGATGGAGCGTTGCAATTCATCCGATCGTCGTCAGAAATGGTTGGTGAATTTTATAAATTTGGATGTATCCATCTTTCGGTAGTATTGATAAGGAATCAGCATCAACACATTTGAAATCTTTCTATACGTAAATAAAACAAATAGCGCCTAAAGTTATGTGAAGCGTCAAACTACCAGAAATTTCCGGTCCATAAAACCATAAACGCTACTCATCTCATTTACAGTACACCGAAGCGCCCTTGTCCAACACCATGCCCTTAACCTTGCGTATGTAATTACCTGTTCCGTAGCGCGGATATGATCTGCCGGTTGATAGCGAGCTCGTTGATCGTGCCTGCATCACATCCGATGACGTTCACTTCATCACACATCAAAGCCACCTTCGATTACTGTGCTAGCCTCTATTTGTTTATGGGTCGGTTTGTCATCCAACCGAACAGTCATGTTGGTTACACTGGCACTGTTTTGCTTCTCACTTGCGTCTGCTCAGTTTAATCCACACTTTAAAACGGGTCGCCATACGATCGTGCAGCTGTTTGAGTGGCGTTACGAAGATATCGAGCGCGAGTGTCGTACTTATCTGGGTCCCAATGGATTCGGTGCAGTTCAGTTATCTCCAGTGAACGAGGTACGCGATGGAGTTAGTTGGGAAGATCGGTATGAACCTGTTTCGTACAAGTTGACAAGTCGCTCGGGGAACGAGTCAGCTCTGCGGTCAGAAATCGAAGCCTGCAACAAAGCCGATGTGCGAGTGATAGTGGAGGTAGTGTTTAATCACATGGCACGACCCGAAAGCAGTTCCTCAGCTCAAACACGTGGCACGGCTGGTTCTACCGTGAATCCTGCCGCACGAGACTACCCAGATGCTCCATACAGTGCGGCGGATTTTAACGACCCTTGTCGTATCGTGAACCCAGAAGATCCACACGAGTTACGCAACTGCTGGAAGGAAGACCGGCCTGATCTGAATCTCAGTTTGTTACGTGTCCGGGAACGTATTTTGAGCTTTCTCAATCGCCTGCTATCATTCGGCGTGGCAGGATTCTATGTCGATTCGGCGCTCTATATGTGGCCACACGATCTTCACGCTTTGTTCACAAAGCTGCACAACCTAAGCACAGTTGGCGACGTTTTCCCCGCTGGAAGTCGCCCATTTATCGGTCTCGATCTATCGTACTACGGTTTACCCGGAGCAGAGCAATCACTGCGAGCAAGATGGAACGATTACGCCAACCTCGGAGTGATCGCACATGACCATTTCGCGTACGACATTGGAGATGTTTTACTTAAAAGGAAACCGTTTCATTACTTCGTCAATCTGGGCACTCGGCTTGGTTACGTACCGCGGGAGAAAGCGCTAATTTACGTCAACAATCCACAGCTCGAACGACTTCCCGATGCGGACGGTGATCTTTGGGTCGTTTCGGTGCGCAACCGTAGAGCGTACCAGATCGGGCTTGCCTTTATGCTTGCCCATCGATACGGAATGCCACGCATTACGAGTTCGTACGAATTTGTCAACTCTTCGCAAGGTCCACCAACCGATGGCCAGGCTAAGATTGCGCCTGTTCAGCTTGACCAGTCCGGCTCCTGCCGTTCACCCTGGATCTGTGAACATCGGTGGCCCGTTGTGCGGAAGATGGTTTACTTTCGGCATGTTACCAACGGAACGGGCGTACGAGCGTGGGTTGACAACGGTCAGAATCAGATCGGGTTTTGCCGTGATCGGGTTGGATTTGTGGCGTTTAATGCGGAAATTTCACTGGCACTAAAAGCGAAGCTGTATACGTGCCTGGGGGAAGGTTTGTACTGTGATCTGATCAGCAGCGCGGACGACAAGTTGGATGCGAATAACGATTGCTCCGGGGGAAGCGTCAAGGTCGATGCGAGTGGCCATGCGGAGATTTTCATTCACAGTCAACTGGAGCACCCGTTTATTGCACTGTTAAAACCATTTAAACCATAAAAAACGATAATAAATCACAAAAAATAGATAAAAGAAAACGCTACATCCACAATTGTACGAAATAGTGAACCGACGCGTAAACAATACTGCGACGAACTGTTTTTGACAACCAGAAACATTCGTAAGGTTCTTCAATGCTGTCAAAGCCGGATCGTCAAAGTTAAACGCCTGAAAGTATGCAATAGAGAGGGAGTGACTTTCCGACAGTCATCACATTCCATCATTACATTCAAAAATAACAACACACACCGTTGCTTTGGTATATTTTGATGATGATTTTTCATTCGTTTGTTTTTAATCTCTCTTTATATCCTTATACAGCTTGATGTAGCACTCTATATTAGCTTCAAAATCGAATCACAACAATGAGAAGTGTTTTTTTTTGTTAATTGTATGGAAACAGAAACACTGAAAGGTTTGTAATAATATGCGCTTCGTATGTTTGTTTCTCTCCATTCCTTCCTTATCTCACGTTCTCTTTTTTTTACTGCATGTGTACACACGCACACAGAACCTTCCACAACCGTTCCGTTCTTCCGTTGCTCTTCTATAAACCTTTCAACCCCCTACCGTACATACTCGCGCCAATAGATTATACGTGCGTATATTCCTATTCGAAAATTCGTGGTACACGTAAAAAGTAAATTTTGGTTCTTAAAGATGTTAAAGAGTTTGTTCTGCGTGTACGCGAGTTTGCTTTCATGTTGCACTTTGTTGGTGACGGTGATCGAGAAGGAAGGTTTAAGCTTAAAATCTCCTTACAATATCAACATCCAGATGTGTGTGTGTGTGTGTATGTTTTTTTTGTGTGTTTCCATTTTATGTTGACTCGATTTGATGGCATAAGGGAAAAATTCTCGTATGCTGAATAATTATCGCTCGTACATATGGTTCCATCCCTAACTCCACATTTAAACCTGCTTGGTTTTGAGTGGCTGTTTGCTTTGTTTTGTCATTGAATAAACCGGAAATATAGGCTAGAAGGAAGAAGACATCTTGTTTCGAAAGAGTACAACGATCGATGAAATATACGATTCCATTTCCTGTTTTGCTTGTGTTCTTACCATTTGTTTTCGCCTCTGTTTTCTTACTCACTTTGCGTCATTGTTATATTCTCCCTATTATGATTCATCTCACTTTTAGCTTGGTTGTTGCTTCTTTGTTTTTATGTATCGTTTTCTTATTTATTTTCCCTTCAGTTTTGTGTTGTTTCCACCTCCGTCACTTCTGTCAATAGGCGTGTCTATGCTAGTAGAAGGTTTCGGTTGCTTTTTGTTTACAGTTTTCCCCATTTTGTTTTTGTTACATTCAGTTAAATTGTAAAGTCTGTTCTCACTGGTTTTTGTTTTTTTTTTTAGCATTTTTTGTTGTTTGCATTAAGAGTCCAATTGTTGTTTTCCCGCACGGCCATACTTATTGGTTTCGATCTTGTAACAATATCTTGCCCGTCCGCCGCCTATGCCACCCAGCTTCGTACAACGTTTTGCTATAGATTTGTTAAAAATTAAGGCAGTGGTGAAATAGAAATTGTATCCTGCATATACCATGTTCTTTTGCTTGAAGCCCATTACATTACCTTCAAGTTTGGTTTGTAGCTTTTGTTCACATGTTTGTTTTTACTTCTTTTGTTCGCCTTTTTTCGCGGGTCGGTTCTTAATCCCCTTCTTGCTGACTGTGCACGTTTACGTTCGTTTCAGTTTATATTACTTCAGTTGTTTTAAATTACTTTGTTTTATATTAATTGTCACTTTTTTATACACTTTTCTTTAACGCGTTTCGCCCGTAATGTGTCCGTAATGTCACTCGAACCGCAGCCTGATAGTAAGCGTCAGGGAGCGGGACTTGGTGGGCATTGGAGGGTGGGATTTAATGTAAATTTCGTAAATCTTTCAACTAACTACCGCGGCGGATGAAAAACGAAGCAAGTCTAGTTTTTAATTTTTAAATCTGTTTTCTTGTAAGATCTGAGCAGCTCAGAGAAACCTGGCTAATGAGGGGATGGGTTGGAGGGTTTGGAGTGTGGGAGATACACAGTTCCTCTAGGGCGTCCTATAAGAAAGGCTACACTGTCAACGTTAACAAAACCACACGGTGGGTTTCTTTTTATATAGAGTAATAGTTGTATAATGTAAATTTGTAGGTTACCCAGTTACCAGTTCACTTTACCACCATTCGGCTTCATAATGCGTTCAACGACCCGTTCCCGTAGTAGTGTTGATGATGATTGTTGGCAATACCTTCGCAAACGTTCGCCATTTTTTCCTGAATGCTCGGTTCGGT
>KZ062483.1:90366-131649 GCA_002091835.1 Anopheles maculatus | reverse complement strand
TGTGTGTGTGTGTGTGTATGTTTTTTTTGTGTGTTTCCATTTTATGTTGACTCGATTTGATGGCATAAGGGAAAAATTCTCGTATGCTGAATAATTATCGCTCGTACATATGGTTCCATCCCTAACTCCACATTTAAACCTGCTTGGTTTTGAGTGGCTGTTTGCTTTGTTTTGTCATTGAATAAACCGGAAATATAGGCTAGAAGGAAGAAGACATCTTGTTTCGAAAGAGTACAACGATCGATGAAATATACGATTCCATTTCCTGTTTTGCTTGTGTTCTTACCATTTGTTTTCGCCTCTGTTTTCTTACTCACTTTGCGTCATTGTTATATTCTCCCTATTATGATTCATCTCACTTTTAGCTTGGTTGTTGCTTCTTTGTTTTTATGTATCGTTTTCTTATTTATTTTCCCTTCAGTTTTGTGTTGTTTCCACCTCCGTCACTTCCGTCAATAGGCGTGTCTATGCTAGTAGAAGGTTTCGGTTGCTTTTTGTTTACAGTTTTCCCCATTTTGTTTTTGTTACATTCAGTTAAATTGTAAAGTCTGTTCTCACTGGTTTTTGTTTTTTTTTTTAGCATTTTTTGTTGTTTGCATTAAGAGTCCAATTGTTGTTTTCCCGCACGGCCATACTTAATGTATCGTTTTCTTATTTATTTTCCCTTCAGTTTTGTGTTGTTTCCACCTCCGTCACTTCTGTCAATAGGCGTGTCTATGCTAGTAGAAGGTTTCGGTTGCTTTTTGTTTACAGTTTTCCCCATTTTGTTTTTGTTACATTCAGTTAAATTGTAAAGTCTGTTCTCACTGGTTTTTGTTTTTTTTTTTAGCATTTTTTGTTTTTTGCCTTTAGAGTCCAATTGTTGTTTTCCCGCACGGCCATACTTATTGGTTTCGATCTTGTAACAATATCTTGCCCGTCCGCCGCCTATGCCACCCAGCTTCGTACAACGTTTTGCTATAGATTTGTTAAAAATTAAGGCAGTGGTGAAATAGAAATTGTATCCTGCATATACCATGTTCTTTTGCTTGAAGCCCATTACATTACCTTCAAGTTTGGTTTGTAGCTTTTGTTCACATGTTTGTTTTTACTTCTTTTGTTCGCCTTTTTTCGCGGGTCGGTTCTTAATCCCCTTCTTGCTGACTGTGCACGTTTACGTTCGTTTCAGTTTATATTACTTCAGTTGTTTTAAATTACTTTGTTTTATATTAATTGTCACTTTTTTATACACTTTTCTTTAACGCGTTTCGCCCGTAATGTGTCCGTAATGTCACTCGAACCGCAGCCTGATAGTAAGCGTCAGGGAGCGGGACTTGGTGGGCATTGGAGGGTGGGATTTAATGTAAATTTCGTAAATCTTTCAACTAACTACCGCGGCGGATGAAAAACGAAGCAAGTCTAGTTTTTAATTTTTAAATCTGTTTTCTTGTAAGATCTGAGCAGCTCAGAGAAACCTGGCTAATGAGGGGATGGGTTGGAGGGTTTGGAGTGTGGGAGATACACAGTTCCTCTAGGGCGTCCTATAAGAAAGGCTACACTGTCAACGTTAACAAAACCACACGGTGGGTTTCTTTTTATATAGAGTAATAGTTGTATAATGTAAATTTGTAGGTTACCCAGTTACCAGTTCACTTTACCACCATTCGGCTTCATAATGCGTTCAACGACCCGTTCCCGTAGTAGTGTTGATGATGATTGTTGGCAATACCTTCGCAAACGTTCGCCATTTTTTCCTGAATGCTCGGTTCGGTTTGGTAAGACGTTTTCCTATCAGGTTCTCAAGCTTTGTAGTGTTTCGTCTCTTTCTTTTTCAATCGGGAGCATTTATTTATTTGTTTGTGTTATGTTTTATGTTGTTTTTATTCACTTTTCTTTACCCCTTGTTTGTGTGTTGAGTGTCCAAGTTTGTTTAATGTTTTGGGGTTTTTTTATTCTATGCTAGAATCGCTTTCGGTTTTTGTTTTTCTTTTTCAATACACGCAGTAACGAATTTCAATTTCAACGATTTGGCTGGAATTTCGTGTAAAGATAATGTTGTTTTTAAAGTAAATGCATGATATGAAATAGGACTAATAATTTAACCGCCTTTAACAGTAGCTCGTAGTACATAGATTCTAATGAATGCTTGCTCACATTGCTCACAGTATATGCTCACAGTAGTTAATGCTAGCCTAAATATAACTCAATTGATTAGTTCATAAAAATCGGTACACTGTATAGCAACGACTTCGAAGAAACAGTTTCGCCACTTGTTTATAGCGTGGATTATAGCGACTGATCCACGACGATCTCCTTGCGAACTTCTTAAGTTAAGGGGTAAGTTTGTCTTGCAGTGTTTTCCAAAGTAACTCGACAATCGGCAATCAATATAAAAACTCTAATTTGGTTACACTAACAAAGTATTACTAATGCGAAAAATAATCTCTAATAATTGTGGCAACTTGAATAAAACGTGAAAGTAACTAAACATAACCGATTAAAAGGAAAAAAACTTCAAAGACCTCTCTTTCTTCGAGCTCTCACTTTTCCATCTCACTAAAGCGACTCCAACTGACTGACTCAATTCCTTTTCCTACACTTGACGTTTATTTTCTTTGCTTCATCATCGCTCCTTAGACAGTACTCTGGAATGTTTACAGACTATACAGGTTCGCACGAGTAAGTAAGAGCGTCAGGGGAGTGACCATCTTAGCTCTCCCGCTTCTTTCTTCCCCCTCCCCCCGGAAAGGTAGGCTCAGTATGAAGTGTGTCAAATCGTGCGTCAAACACCGACCCAATGTGATTTAGTTTCTGTTATGTCTTCTGTACTTCTGCACTTAAAGTTACGCATCTTTTCTGCTTCTCTCGTTCCCTTTCACTAATGTATTCACTAGTCAGTATGTTTGTTTTGCATGTGTCACATTTAAACTAACTGTTTTACTGTTCTGCTTCGCTTCTACATCATTTCTGTCTGTTTATATCGTTTTATATAGATTGTCATTTTCGTTTACATTCACGTTGAACAGCTTCCTCCTAACACGTTCCTAAACCAATCATGCTAATCACATCGAACTGCAGTATCTCATCTTATCATTTCATCATCTTTATTCCTTCTTTCTGTTTCTTTATTTTTTTGCAAGAGACTTTTCTCCTTCTTTACTCTCCTTCCATGATATGATCTATTAGATCGCTTTTGGAACCCTTTTTGTGTTCTTGTCTCAGTCCTAGTACCTTTACCTTCTTCACCTTTATACCGTTTTTTCTCTTGTCTGACCATTCTCGTTTCTGCTATTCTCTCTCACATATATCATGCCTCTATCGGTTAGAAGAGAATTACGATTGCGCTTTTCTTTGTAGCGTGAAAATATCGCGACTCGTTTTGCTGTGTCATTTGTTTGTGTAGTATGAGAGTGTTGTAGTTTGTGAATAAATTGCTTATTTTTTTCCCCCGTCTGCCAGGTGAGTTATATTGTTTGGAAATAGTTTCTTCTTCAATATGGTTTTCACGTTCCCCGTTGCCTCCACTATGCGACTGCTACAATCTTACACAATACACAATAAATAGGTCTCTCATTAGATTGTTTCGCACGGTTACAATGATTTTCAGCACTTTTCACTTTGGTGCATATGTGTGCAATTTTGTCTGCGTGTGTGTCTGTTCTGACGGTATTAAAGATGTAAGTATGTGTAGTATTTGCCCTGAACCTCAACTCGGTCTCAGTAAGTGGACACCGGTGCCGAGAGTTTTGCTCTGCTCTAGTGCTATGGGTTTTAAATGTGACTTTATCGAACTTCTACTGCTCCTGCCATAAATTGGTAAAGTGATCTGTGTAGCGTGACTTGTACTCCGGTGTTTGCAGTTTGCTTGTAAGCCCGGTATCATGTGATGTAATCATCTTACTCTATCAATAATGTTATGTATGGTTTCCTATTCTGTAGCTATTTAATCATATAATGTGTGTTTTTGTGTTGTGTGTTTTCCTGTTGGAAATATCTCTCACCCATCGCTTGTGTTGCTAGTGGTTCTCCCTTTATTTTACCTCACATTGTTTGCTTTATTCGATACATATATAAATATATCAGTTAAAGTGCAAGATTAAAGCTCCTTTTGGTTGTTCATAAACAGGTTTCGAGAGAGAGAGAGAGAGAGAAAGAGTGAGAGAATAATCGGAAGTGTTCGAAAAGGGACTCGCAAGAAGTTACTCGTGCCATTGCTGTGTGTTTTCGATAGGGTCAGTATACTATGCAGAGAATTCTCGTGCTGGAAACACCCGCCCAAGCAGGACAAATTCCAACCGAATAGAGCCAGGAAAACAGAAACATTCTCTCATCATCTGTCTCATCTGTGATTATTATACGGTAATATATACTATTATTGCTACTAAAACGAGTATGTGTATTCGACAATTTCTACCGATTAATCGCGAACGCGTGCACAGGTGTTGTGTTGTGGTGCGTTTTCCTTTGCTGATTGATTGATTGTGTTGTTCTGTGGCACGTGAGTTACACTTCACACCTCTCCCGAGTACCATTCGCTTGCGTTCGAGCAATTGATCACGGTATTTGGCTGTATTGCACTACCAACTACTGCACGCCAATCATCCCTTTTCCCACCTTTGTTCCAGAGTTTCTAAACACTACAACATCAAGAATCGCAGATCCCTATCCCCGTGTGTATGTTGTGAGAGCATGAGAATGTATGTGCATTGTACTGCTCGTTGGAACATTCGCCTTAGCTTTGCTTCAATTTAACGTTCTATATAGTGAAAAAAGTGGTGTTTTCTTAGTACACACGAGACCTACACATGGTTTGATCCTGTCTTACGTGTTGCATTGTTTTTTTCTTTAATGGTTAATTGTATATTGTGTCCACTACTACCGCTGACGCCTTTTACCTTCCATCGAAGGGCTTTTAAAAGGTGCTGCTATACTAGTGTAATGGTTTGCTTTTTTGTTATCTAAAACCCAAACCCTTCCGTTTGTTTTTTGTTTGGAGTTTAGAGAGATGTCTTCTTGTTGCTGGTTTGACTACGTTCGCCTGCTTGGAAATTTGCTGAGTAAATATATGTATATATGCATAGGGCGTTTAAACTCTTATTGGCCGCACCAGGGCCAATTAAAACATGATCTGTGCACACAGCCAAATGGAGCATTTTACTGGTTGTTTGCTTGCTAGTTGTTAATTGTTTACTGTTTGGTTTTTGTGGTTTCACTACCATTTTTCGAAAATAGTTTCGTTCGTTTTGTTAATCTAATTTAGCTTCAGAAGAAAACACAACAGTACAGAAAATATCCATTTAGTAGATGAACTGATCGAGCGGAAAGAAATTTTGAATTAATGTTTTCTCTTCTTGTTCTAGATCGAACAAATAACACCTGTTAGGATTTGTTCCTTCGCTTGGTTTTATGAGCCCGTTGCGCACGTACGCCATATTTATATGCTTATAGAGTATAAAAGTGTGTAGATTTTAACAAGGTGCAGATGTTTTAAAGTGTGCACCAACCGGTACCGGCCAGATTGGGTTCGACTTTGTCAACACGCACGCACACCGTAAGCTATCAGATGCTTGCACGGTTCGGCGGAGTTGTTAGACCGAATCCCGCCTGACCGATGGTTGGGCCACGGTAATGAGTGTAAAAGTGGTATTAGTAGATAAAAGTGTGTGAGTGTGTGTGTGATGTTTTTTTGGCAATTAGATTCCCTCATCTAAGGCCGGTACAGATGGATCGTGCCGCCGCGTACACGACAAATCCACAGTGCCCTTCCTTATTTTACTAGCTAAACATGTACAGGAGATTATACGAGAGTACCGATTTGAGTTCTTAAAAACGAGAGTTGAAGTACGAGTTTCTCTTTTCCTTTTTTGTTTTAGAACGAATTGCTTATTTGGGCAAGGAAAGCTTTCCAAAAATAGTACAAACAAATCTACACAACATAAACCGTTTTCTTCGCCGACTTCGAGTCGTACTGGCAAGCGAAACTTGCGGAGCTTACTTTTACGCTTACTAACAAATTAACAAATGAAACTATCCCACGCTCGTAAACGGGAAGACGATAGAGATTTGGGAGAGAGAGAGCATAATGGCAATTTGTTGGATGCTCAGGCAAAAAAGCGGGCGATGAATGGACTGAAAATACTGGCATAAACATAGACTCGATCCACTCCCGCCTCCATTCTGACTATACTGGCGGTACAAAACAATGACTACTTAAAACATAAGAATCTCTTTGGATGAGTGCACGCGCGAAATAACAACAGGTAATTGTATGGAGTGGGGGAGCATAAACTAAAACAATTACCATTAAAACAAAACGTAATAAAATAAAGCCTACTCAACAGACACAAAAACACACCGAACCGAACAAAGCCGCACTAGCATTGAGCATCCGCCGGTGCCGAACAAAGAGACGATCTGATGCTCGGAAAACAGAACCAGTTTGGGAACGTTTCCGATGCGTTGTTTTCCGCGGTATGCCACGTGCTTCGCGCTTAGACGTACTGCACAAACTCGGGGTTGAGATACGAGAAGCCGTTGAACTCCGTCTGATCCAGATTCATCATGAACAGCTTATCGGTCGGGGTAAGATCGGTCTTCTCGGATGTAAACTGTCGATCGAAGTTGGACACATCCTTGCGATGTTTCTGGAAAGAGAATTTAGAAGCGGAACAATTTTTAGAATTTTTAGTCTAGGTGATCTCTCGCTCGTATAATCTCGTCTACTTACAATCTTTGGCTTGAATGGTGGTTGCACCTCACGGTTTTCAATCTTTTCCCAATCGATACGACGGAAGAAGGCGTGTGCACGAACGTCTTCCTCACCGCGCGCTCCACAACCCAAGCGTTTCTGTGGGTTCTTGGTAAGTAGCTGCAAGATGTGGATTAGGATGGTATTATTAAAAGAGTTGTTGCGCTATGAAACGTTTTCAAACGTCCTTCTTGTGCTGTAGAAAGTGTCTGGGGCATCTCAGGTTTCAGGAAGACGAATTTTAACTCATAATTGCATACTTTCAGGGGTTTATCTTTCAAAACACAACTCATAGGATACTATCGGATTTTTTGTTTCTTGTGTCTTGCCTTAGATTCTTCTACAAGCACAATTAAAGATACTTCCGGTCGACTTACCCCCTTGCAAACATCTTTGGCTTCCTTGCTCAAACTCTTCGGGTACGAAACGTTATGGTCCGTGATGGCCGCAAACAGTTCCTCCTCATCCTCGCCGTCGAACGGTGGCTGACCGACGAGCATCTCGTACAGCAGCACACCGTAGGCCCACCAATCCACTGACTTCCCGTACGGTTGGTACAAAATAATCTAAAATAAAAACATTTCACAAGGCACAAAGGAAGGAATTAAAAGCGAACCCCATTATTAACGCAGTTACGCCCGTCAATCCGTACCTCTGGCGCAATGTAGTCCGGTGTGCCGCAGAACGTTTTGGTCGTCTTATCGCCCATGATGCCCTCCTTGCACATACCGAAATCCGCAATCTTAATGTGACCGTCCATGTCCAGCAGCACGTTATCCAGCTTCAGATCACGGTACACGATGCCGCGTGCGTGCAAATAAAACAGTCCGATGGCAATCTCCGATGCGTAGAACCTGCGTGTGTGCGTGTTAAGAGGATACATTAGAGAGGATGTTAGGAAACGAAAATAAAACCCGCACTCAATTAGCTACCGAGTGAATCGGTCGCTCGTTTCGTATTGGTGTTCAGGTGTAGCCGGCAACCTCATTCAAACCGATTTGTTACGGTCAGAAGGCGTAACAGAAGGCGTATACCAGTGACGGAATGCGATAACTGAATTACCCGAAACGGTAATTGGTCAGTACAAAAATGACTTCAGCTTTCGCAAACGTTCTTTCCTAATAACGCGTATAGAGGTACTAGCTTGCTTGCTTTGCGTCATTACGGACCTAACGATGCCAGCAAATAATAACATTTCCCTCACGAACTACAGTGTTGGAGGGTTTGGGAACTTACACAGCGACTGGCTCCTTGAATTTTCCACACTGTTGAATTTGGAACATGAGATCACCACCGTTGACGTATTCCATCACGAAGTACAAACGATCCTGAAACGAATGAAAAGAAAATTTGTTAAAATCTTACTACAACTGAGAAACAGTTCAGTAATTGCATAAATTTTGGCTTCGTTTTAAACAGATCATTCGGATTCTCCCCTAAAGGTATGCCATTCCCATTATACGTTGTCTTGAGTATTGAAAGAAGTTTCAACACTTACCATAGTTTGGAAACAGGAATGCAGTTGCACCAAAAATGGTGGCTTACTCGACAGCGCCAGCACACGCTTCTCCACCATCGTACACTCGACATCATCGTCCTGGATGATGATGTCCTTCTTCAGGATCTTGATCGCGTACAGCTCGTCCGTACCTTTGCGTTCGGCCAACATCACCTTACCGAACGAACCCTTGCCGAGTACCATCAGGAAGTTGAAGTCGGTCGCCCGGATGACGTCCTTCTTCGTCATGTTATGCGGCACATCCTTATCGCCCATCATCGGGATCTTCTTCGTGATGGATGTTTTCTGTAGCACAAGGGGAAGTTACTTACAATTAGGAATTATTCTAATTTTGTGATTCCGAGCCCTCGCTTACCCTCATTTGGCTCTTCAGCTGCACGAGATCTGCACCCTCCTCCGGTACCGGTACGTTATAGTACTCGCCTTCCTCCTGCGTGAGCAGCTTGAACCATCCATCGACCGGGTTCTTGAGGATTTCCGAGATGCCGAACGAAAGCGATCCCATGAAATCGTTCCGCGAGGTACGATCCCAATCCCACACCTCGATCAGCAACCGACGATCCTTGTCCTCCGCTTTGAGATCACTGGCAGGATTGAGGATACAGATTAGAAATCTCGGTTTGTTGGACGACCCGTCGTGAAAAAGGACGATACTCACAATATAAGAGTTTCATTCCACACCGGGTTGAGCGAGGCGCGAATGGTTTTGGTTTTCTTCTTCACATTGTCCGCATCCGGGATCAGTTTGATCTTGACGTACGGATCGCTGGAACCGTTCGGATCCATCGGGATAAGGTTACGGCCCTGTTTCACTGTTTGAGACAAGAAATAGAAAGAAAGTTAACATTGAATTAATGAAACTGTATCATTAAAGAATATCTTAACAATGCCTAGCTGCTATTATAGTATCGAGTGATTCTGTTAGAGGGCACCTCAGGAGAATTAGTAGACGAGAGACGATCCAGTAAATTATATATAATCATTTTTCAAGCAATTTAACAACAACTTTGGGTTCAAGATTGAACAGCTGTTGTTAAACGGCTTCCAAAATCTAACAAAGCGACCTTGAGCGTTGTGGACCGCCAACACAGGCATAGATACATCCCACCCACAGCCAACTCGTTATTGTTGCAAGCTATTCATTAGCGTGCTCATGGAGACAGCTCATCGTTTCATCTTTTTCCATTGTAACCGTGATTAAAGCTAACCCGTCCTACATAACCATCCGGCGGTGCGGCTGGAAGGTGGTAACAAGCGCGGTGTATGTTTGTTTCGTGTCTCCAAAACGACGTTCTAATGATCCAACATTATGCCATGGCGTAGTTATGCTTAACCGCAACTGTTCTGCTGACCCCGTCGGTGTTTTCTCTTCTTTTTGCACGAATATTTCGATTTTTTTTTAGCTCAAGAGTAGGATTTTTTTCCTTTTTCATGCCTTCGTTCAACTTCATCTCTTGCGGGATACACATAGGCCCGACAGTATACTACAATCAGTCGTTTCACACACACACAGATACATGTTT
Organism: Anopheles maculatus; assembly: GCA_002091835.1. Classification (NCBI taxonomy): domain Eukaryota; kingdom Metazoa; phylum Arthropoda; class Insecta; order Diptera; family Culicidae; genus Anopheles; species Anopheles maculatus. The sequence goes on along the minus strand of KZ062483.1, from coordinate 121,880 downwards.
CAAAACCCTTCCCTTCGGCTACCGAAAGCCATTTTTGTCGCTGGCATAATGTTTCTCTCACGTCGTGGTTTCTTTGTTTCATGTTTCCTGGCCTCCTTTTGCTGTGTGTGAATGTGTCCCCGGCCTCTCTGTGTTATCATAATTGAAAACGACGTGCAAGAGCTTTTCGGTGTTACATTGCTCTCGGTGCTTTTAGTTTGCTGTGGAGCGTATGCCTTCTGCATACAGCCACCATTCCTTAGGGCTGGTTTGATGCTGCAATCAACAGTTGATACGATTGTTGAGGATTTTGTTTCGTACAGCTGTGTCCTAGTACACGGTGGAAAATTGTTACACAAATTCCAATAGAGCAAGGACTATGAAGGACTGGGCGTCTCCTTTATCCCAAGAATATATTTATTTAAAATTTGAAACTTTGAAAACCGGATCATTTTCAATCATGACACAAAACAGTAACGCGTTACTGGAGAATTCTCGCCATGTGGTAAATATATGAAAAAATCCTTAAAACGGACCTTAAACAACTCGGAAAAGCTAACGAAAAATAAAGTACTAGGCGTCTCCATTTTTAGATACATAGTAAAAACGACTTAACAGTTTTATATCACAAAAATAACTCCAATTCCAATAGTTCCAAAACACCGCACCTGATTGATGATATGGTCCTTAAGAAAAGGTTCACCCTTCTGCTGTCCTCAAATGGAATCACTACTCAAGTGCTCTAGTAAGGCGAAATTCAAGCAGTTTGGGATGGAGCAAGCACACCTCAGCTTGACAGATCACCCTAACAAAAGTGGATCCTTCAACCAGAACAAGACTAAAAAAACAACCCCCATGGTAAGAACAATTTACAAAAACCAAACAGGCAAAACAAAACTCCCGAAAGAATAGAGTCGTCCACCAGGGGACTCGCGGTATAAATTTGTCCGATCATTTTATCCATCTCTTGAAAAGGCCTTCTCAGCACCTTTGTGCAGATAACATCACTTTCTTCAACCACAAGTGAGTAGTGAGCCGGCGACGGCACACAACACAGCACACAAACCAAGAACAGCTGGAGAACAGCAACCAAAAAAAAAATCCCCCCTACTCTAGGTAAGGATGTCTCCGTCCCGGTTGGTTGGTTGCTTTTCCCTTGTGTGAGATCTTTATGCGGTTTTGTCGGTGCGCCGGTTTTGTTATCGCGTGATGATTTCTACTGGCGGTGTAATTTAGGTGTTGAGGTGTTGAGCCGTCCGTACTATTACATCCGTACGCTAGCTCGGTCGCTGGTTGTCGTCGTCGTCGTCGTCTCTCGGTCTCGGAAGGTGAAATCATAAAGGAAAAACCTTTTCTTCGCAATGTTTTCTTTGGCCCTACACTACGGACGATATTTTCTTCGCCGTATCACGGTCGCTCTCTCTCTTTCGTTCGCTTTTTCTTGATTCACAAAGGGTGCTGAAGCGTACGGTCATGAAAATAAATGTGAGCTTGGGATGAGAGTAGGCAAAGTTGCATAGGATGGATGTGGAATGTGGTTTGCGGCTGAAACAACCATAATGTGGCGTAAGTTTATCTTGGCAACACCTTACGAACACTGTGCAATAACAATTGCAAACGTTTATGCATTGTTCGTGTGAACGGGTGTACGATACCAGCAATTTGGGTTAGAAATCTAATGGACCAGTTGATAGAAAGGCTACGAAGACGAGCTGAATTCGTAGATATTAACCAACGGAAAATGACGTACTGGTTTTAGAATGTCTCAATGCTGTGTGACTGACAGTTAAAATTAAAGGTTTGCTATAATTATAGCAGATCAATACACCAATTGCTCTTCTGTCTTAAACAACGTACAATTTGGAATAGACATCAAGCTACGACTTACACTCACATATCTCACGATTCAAGCAACACTTTCCACTTGAATATAACAAAAAGTGCTATGTCTGCACGTTATTCTTTTACAATTTGTGTTCAGGAGATTCGGGGCGGCCCGGTGGTGTATACGATAACGACGACGGTCTTCACACGGCAGGACCGGGGTTCGAATCCCGGCGGACCGCCTCCCCGTACGCAGGACTGACTATCCAGCTACGGGTAAAACTAAGTCATAGAGAGCTAGCAATAGCAGGCCAAGACCTCACGTGGTTGTAGTGCCAAGGAAGAAGAAGAAGAAGTTCAGGAGATTCAGTTACCATGTTGGTAAGTCTGACGTTTGTGCAATTAAAAGTGACAATTGTTTTATTGAAGTGGACACTATTTCTAGGACTACGCGATTTTGATGTAAGGACTGCTGCATACCTAGAATGTTGGAATTTAATATTTTGATGCCTGTTTTAAGACCCAGTAACAAAGGGCCAGATGTAAAAACAAAAACTCCTCCAACATGTCCTCTGACTAAGGTACTCCAGTCCAGTTCTTGCTGATAAATGAGTTCGTTTCAATTTCCCTGATCGACTCATTTGAGCTAAAACCCTCCTTAAGCCCTTTCGCACAACAAAGCGCTCTAGTATCACTTTAAATTATCGTATTACATTTGTATGTACTATCAATCACACTGACCGGTCCACGTACCGTAAGCGACCGGACATCAGCAACGGAGTGGGAAGTAAAAACAAATATAAAAAGCGCGTTCAACATTTATCCTCTTTTCCTTCAACCATCCGGTGCGTTCAGATCGATTCAATAACATGAAACTTGTTCTCGCAGATCGAATTAATCCTTTTCTTCAATTGAAACAGAAACCGAACCATTGAATTCGCTTTCCGGTCGTTCTGCTCTTTCTACCTTTCTTTTTAAAATCGATTTTGAAGTATAGCATTTTCCTTTACCTCAAGGTTTACAGGACGCTTTACACCCGAGCTCGGCTAGATTTCGTTTTTTATTTCTTACCATTTTTTTTTCGTGCTTGCGCTTAAAAAGCGTAATCCAATGCCGGGCTTCCATGGGAACGGGATGGAGAGCGGAGCAGAGCACTTGAATTGCTTCTACTTCCGGCACGTTAAAATTGTTATCCCTCTGATGATGTTGATGTTTCTTAAACCACATCTTCTTCCATCAACGTCTTCAACCCGGTTGCTCCCTGTCCCAGTCCCCCAAACAACACTCCAGCACTCCATTAACCATTCAGCTATGTTTATTTTCTTCAAACGACCTTTTGTTTTTTCCCCCCCCCCCCCCGTGTGCTTCCTTCTAACGCACATTCAAACACACACACACGGTACGGTAAATGGGCGAGGGCTTATTTTCCACGCATGGATTCCCCGTGTACGAGGATCGCAATTCTCGTCGCTTTTTCTAATGCTCCGGAAAAGGTTGTTATGGGTGATGTACATAAATTTGGCATAATAAATGCACAGCCACTGTTTGGTCGGGAGTCGGGGCACGATTCGTTTGAAAAAGGGATCGTTCTCGGTGCCGGCACGAGAACACATTCCTGGAAGGGAATGGCCGATTCCTAAAAGCACTTCTGATTGATAATATGTTAACAGCATTGCCCTGCCGTCTAGGAGCCGTCGGGTGGGCATAGAAAGAGTGCGCCAAAACCAAACCATTCTACCATTGAGACCAGATGGCTTTTATTCGATTGCCGATTGAGCATATTCAAAATGAAATTCATCTTCAATTCGTTCTAGTGTTCCCTTCATTACCAACATGAATAAATCCTACTACATCTACAGAAGGGAAATCAATTATCATAAACCAAAGTGTCCTTACAATTCGCCACTTACCTTCAATGTTGAGCTTGCCGACCGTGTGCGTAATCGTCAGCTGGATACGCCCTCGCCGTTCGGTATGATCACATCCGCAGAGGTTCGGTACGCTTTCCTCGCACCGTTTGTGTACGTTCATATCACATGCTGCGCCGGACGGGCGTTCGACCAATTAACCGATGCCGGGACGGTCCGAAAAGCCGATGATAAATAAAATACAAAACCAATTAGCAATGTGTTCGTGATAACTGTCAACCGGTTAACCGGAGTGTATGAAGATGAACGGAAAATGTGTTTAAAGTAGGTTAGCTATTACTTTACTTCTTTTGCATTATTAGATGTTTGTACGGTGTTTACTTTAGAGTGATTTTTAGCGACAGTTTTCAGCTCGAAACATAGAATGCTTTACGGACAAAGATGTACAGATATAGACAGGGTTTGAAAACACACAGAGAAAATAGCAGAAAGTGAGAGACTGTGTAGTGAAGATGTTGTAGTCGGGTGTAGTTTACATAAGCGTTGTGTTGGAAATTGTACATGATTGTGTTGAAACTCGATAATTGAAATTTAGCTTCATAAAACATACAACAGATTAACAAAAGAATACTTTGTTTTAACGTTTCATAGCTTTTAGTGCACGGTTTCCTGTTTAATGCCGTTGAAATAGTTTATTTCTGGCTCGAGAAGTCTGCATGAAGATGAGGTTAATCGTGTTAAGTATTTCCTTTATGTATTTAGTACAAAAACGAAGCTTTGACATCTATCAGTAGGAGAGTGCAGGGTATTAGTAGTAAGAAAACGAATACAGCTACATCCATACGTGCGTCCACACAAGGATGATAGAGACAGAGAGAAGGAGCGATAACTAATTATTAATTATCACAGGAAAGTAATAAAGAGATAAACACTCATCGGTAACGAGCAGGATGTATTAAAATTGTATAAGTTATTGTTGGAGTTTAGTTGTTTTATTACATATTGGATTGATAGTAAAGGTTTAAGTCAGGTAACACGAAGAGACATTCAAATAAACATGTAGAAGAGTTAATTTTGGGAAAATAGATTATAGAGAGGAGCTCTAGACTCTAGAGGTTAGTGCAAGAGTTTACAGGAAGACGACTAGAGAGACGGTGTACACACAGCGATAGAGTTTGCGGTTACTGTTTGGATTTGGAAAATTTACGACCCAATCACACACTCACGCAGGCACGCAATCACGAGCAAGTCCACCAAAAGTACAACCAGATCAGTGAAGATTTTGGTTCGGTTTTTGTGCATCATGCATTGAAAATGTTGTTTAAATCGCCTGTAAATATTTTACTATCGGTTTTAGCTCAAGAATCCTAGAAATACGATGGTTTTAAATTGAAAATTGCATTTCTTTAGGCGCTATGAACATACCATCGCAATATAGCGCCTAAAGCTATGCAATCTTCTATAGTTCGCGGCCATAAACACTCAAGAATCGTCTGCTCAGCCATGCAATCATCATCCGCCCTAGCTATATACCGCGTTGCTGTTCTGTAAAACCGAGATATTGCTTTGTTCTAAAGCACGAGACACATAAAATGCATCCCACGTCGTCGGGTGGATCCAATCGAATGAAAATCCATCACCGGTAATGCACCATAGGGGACGATAAAGTTCCGGCGCACCTTATCCCACACTCCCTCAGTTAAACGGCGTATTGTAGCGCAGAGAGTACCCCCTCGTGAACCACAGGACTTGAGCGTTGTCTTTTTCATCGTTGTTTGGCCCACTCTCTCTCTCGTTTTGGGTGAAGCTTATCGCTTTAAAAGCACGATTTTTACGACCCAAACAGTGACTCCACGGCACGCTTCCCACTTGCCGTCCCATCCTCCCATCGTCGACAAACGAAAATGCGATGGTAATTTAAGAAGAATGAGCACCAAAAAACAACCTGAAACCCACAGTCGTTAAACGGAAGGTGAGCCGTGTCTGTTGCTCAGGACCCGGGTCCCAGAAGCTCGCTGTGTTCTGTCGAGTAACTGCCGGGCACTTCCGCTTAATACCATCCGAGCGTTATATGATCGCGACTAAAGCTCGGGCTCTGAACAACTCGGCTGGATGACAGACACACACACACACAAACACACTTGATGAGGAAAAAAATAAACACTACTTTACCCGAGCTTTGAGTTTCAATTTCAGTTCTGCCTCCCATCATCTTCACGGGCGACAAGTTCAAAGTGGCTACCATTACTGGAAAATTTAATTATCTTACACCACCGTGCCTTGGCACCGTTCCGGTCCGCCCCCATTTTGCTAGTGGCGGCAAAGGAAATTCCCTCGCGTGTGCGACTGCTCAAGAACGCCCGTGCGAGGTGAAACTCGAACTAAATGAGATGAAACATTCACGCACACTCGCAGTAAAAAAAAAGAAGCTAAAAAGGTATATCCTGCTCAATTTGCAAGAAAGTGTTCATTTAGTGAAAAGAACTGCTGCACGCCCTGACCCCCCCCCCCCCCCTCCCCTGTGCTTTTCCGACGCCTTCACGCTGATAGTAATGCTCGCCGGAGCTACAAATTTTACTCCATTTTCATTTTGTAGGCCATTTTCGGAAATACCGAAAACTGTCACAAACGAGGATGACAACTGGCGAACAAAAAAGGAGCTTCCCCAAGGCACGTTCACGGACAAAGATAAGAAAGTTTTGGGAACAGTCTGTGCTCGTGGAATCGTGGAAAGGAAAAAAATCCTTTGAAAAATGGAGTCTCGGTATCAGCATCATTGCAATCATGTGTTTCATTTCATCACGGCAGTACGGTGAGAAGAAGCAAAAAAACATAAAATTACATTCCCTGTTTTTGTGTGTGCCCTTGCTTACAAGCGAATAATCATTATGTGAATCTACGGGGGGCTTTGGTGGACAAAATTCTTGCTTCTAGACGTTCTTTTTAGAGATAAAACTCTTCATTTAAGCTTCATCGAGAAACTGGTGTAGTGCGGATTGCATAAATGTAGGCGTTTTTGTGCTTCTGATGTATTTCAATTTTAAATGCATTTTACTACCAATTTCCAATGAAAATTCAACAGTAAATGTAACCAAAATTATGACCATCTACACAAAACAACTGTGCCCTAGCTAAACGGACACAACAACACGAACAAAAGCAATATTATCATCTCATTATCCGAAAGGCTCGAACATTTACCAAAAAAAGAAACAGAAACACAATCAGCCCTTGGGCGCGTTTCCACCATCTCGAAATTGGATGATAATGTGTTTGTCGCTTGCCTTTACGTTCTAGCGCGCAAAGGATCACAACTTTAAAGACGTTCCGAAGGAAACAGAAACGAATTATTTGTGTTTTGCCAGCTCGGTGTAGCTCGATTCCTCAATCGAACGTTGGCCCTTTTCCGGCAGTCATTTACTCCGAGGCAGTGCCCCCTAAACTAAAGACTTTCAATTGAAATTGAACTTTACGGCGTAGCGTTACGTTTCTCATTCAGCTCCTTTTTTGTTTCCGATTTGGTTTTCCAATATTTACTAAGCTCGGAATGATCTCCGTTTCGAAGGATATGCTGTTTATTTCATCTCTAGGTGCGCATAATCCCACTCGAATGCCAATGCACCCTGGTTTTGCAGCAAACTTTACTCTCCGTGCGCCATTATCGTTGGCATTTTAACGACTTGGCGTCAACTTGGGATGGATTTTACGCTGGCTTCCACGCTGCACCCAGGCGCCCTCACCTCAAGTGCTGCTCGGTCGTACGGACGTATTTGTCTGGCCGCCGGCAACAGAAACTGCAATGAAATGTAATCACAGTGATTACAGTGTTGCACGCCCCGTACCAGCGTAAAGCACCGAAGAATGGAAAACAACCTTCCACCGTGCAAAGTGTGGTGCACCACGTTCGGTGCTGCGTTGTGTAAATTTGACGGAAGTACGGTGCGGCGGGAGGCGCTTGCAGAAGCGGTCCGGAAATCCTTCGTCGCGCTGGAGAAATAATCCCAGGCCGAAGGGTTCCGGCGAGCGGAAGAATTTGGTGCGCCAAATGAGAAAAATAAGAGCCGCTGGCAAATAAAACACCGCCCGATTCCCATTATGTGCAAGTAGAAACGAGTCCAATTATTACCATCGTTAGGGCAAAAGTTACGGCGTTTTGGGTAACCCTCGCGTTTTTTTCGGCGAACGTTACTCGCAGCGTTATGTTACTGCGTTCCAGTTGGTTGTTTTTAGCTTGTGCAGTTTGTACGTGTGCCTTCCGACACATGACACAAGTTTTGGGCTACCGATAGTATTTGCTGTGCGAATGCGTTTGGACCCGTTTCCTTCGAGCCACAACGATCAAGACATTCGGAAATTGGAGCACGTAGATGGCTCGAATTTACAAGCGACACGAATTGTGGAAGAAACGGTCGAGATGGCATGGAATGTTTGGTTGCCTCTAGTACAGTGGTTTGCAGAGCAACAGCAGTTTACTGCAAGATTTAAGGATATATTGGATCCGAATCCGACTACGACTTGCTTGTAGATTAGGGATCGTTTCTCCGATTTCTTAAGTAGCGCCCTCTACCAGAATCGCTAGGTACTGCTCCAGGATGGTCAACACAATTGTGACATTTACTGAAAACTTTAACCTACCTACACACATTGCGTCATTCCCCAGCAAATGTTTCCCCAAGCACTGTATGCCATACAAGATGGAACCCCCCCAGAACACACACTGCATAGCTCGGTGTGCCATAAAAATACAAATACGCTACACCATTACAGGATTTTCCTAAGCTACTACTTCCACTACCGAACCAGCTTTTTTCTCCTGGAGCCTCGGATCAGTATGTAAATTTTCTTTCCCATACAGAAACGATACCGCAATGGTTGTGTACCGTGAAGCAGTCCCTTGAACAAGCTTTAAGAAAACAGCGAACCAATTGAAGGGTTTTGAGGCCGAAATATGATTTTATCACACTTGTAAACAAGGCCACACCGACGCCTAATTCGATGATAATGTTCGTCCGTTATTGGATAATGCACAACCCAACACTCTCCAATAGCGGTCGACCATTTTGAAACAGTGTTGCCAAAACACCGAGATAAAATCGTTACCATCAGCATCGTCATCACCGGGAACGGGCATGCTCTCGTGATGGTGTGTACGCGCGCGTTATGCTAGGAAAAGTTTTGTGCACCACTTGAACGCATTTAAATAAACTCCATCGCCAGTTGTGGGTAATGGGAGTTCCCGTTTTATTCGCACCAATCTCTTTGTTTGTGTTCCAAGTCTTGTGGTGCGCTTCCTTACGGTAGTATCTTGCGATTAAGGTTTTGCTGTAAAACGCTTTAAGCTGTTTCTTGTGAATGGTTCCTTTACTTTCTTCGAATATTTAAAATGATTAAATTTTTGTTATAAAACTGTGAAAGTTATTCTAGCCGAACTGTCTTCCATTTTGTGCTTTCTATTCACCGTTTTCTAAAATAGCTATCCTGTTCCTCTCGAGTGTTTTGCGACTTATTTTGCAAAACGCAATGCACATCTCGTTCACATCTAATGAAGCTATAGCTTTCAATGAGAAACACAAACCTAGAACAAAATAGGAAAGTGCTAAGTACGATTGCTGCAAAACAATTTATTGTAGCACATCTTCGTCGACCAGAAAATCTACCGTCTCGGCACTAACGAGCTCTAACGGCTTGTTTGCGCTTGCCGCAATATTTGTCGAGCAGTATTGTGTACTGTGCTGTTTCTGGCACACACACACACACACGAACACTCTTCCGTCACGAGCAGTACGAACGTAAACCCACCCACTCGAAGCGGAGGTTGGCATTGATGACAGTTGTTTGTCGATAAATAAAAGCGCCTTCTATTAGCGTAGCGCCAACCGGAGTGTACGCTAATCGTTCGCACACCCTTGCCAGCATTCGACACGATCGGCGGGTGGCCAAAGTTTGCTAAAGTGACTGTGTGTGTGTGGGTGTGGGTGTTAGCAGACTACCCCCCCTAAACGTTCGCTTGATAGGAAATCCCTTCGGATAATGTGTCTCTTTCGCTAGATATTGAACTGGCAAATGGGAAGCTCCATTCAACAACCTACGGCAATTGTTGCGTTCCTGTCAAAACCGAGACTCCATCGACTGTCTGTGCACACCGGGTTATGGAATCCCTTCCCAGAGTCCTTTCCCGACGACAGAAACCCCTTTCCCGCAACCGGGTTTTGGGCGTAATTTCACGGTTCGGTAGGCTAAACGAGACGACAGCCGTGGGACAGCCTACCGAGCGCTGCGGTTATGCCCTTTATTGGTCGTAGTCAATAAGCGTCCCAAATTTGATGAACCTGCTGGGCTGCTGCTGGCAGACAACGCAAGACACGCCGCATCCACAAAAGATGCGCGAGCGCCATCCTATGAAGCGCCGGCTCGGAAATTGTTTAAATTAAACTGATCAATTTCAATCAAGCTTCCCTAACGCTCAGGGTTGAGCTGTGTACTGAGGTCTTATTTTCCTGCCCAAGGTTTAGCGCATTAACCCTGAATGGCTAGAAAACATACACAAACCCCGAAAGCTGGCGGGATTTAGAGCAAACTAGCCTGACCCATTTTGTTTGGAGAAATATTTCGGGACTTGGTTTCACACGGCACAACGGGGTTGGTCGACCAATTTCTACAACCAAGTGGATTGCCAAGCTTTGCATAAAATCTTTCCAACCCGATGCAGGATTTCTCATATTGGGAAAAATGGCACGGAATATTAAGTGGTCCACCAGTGCTAGGTCTTGGTTACAAATTGGTCCCATCTTCTAGCAGCACTAGCCTCTCTTTGGAACATCCGTTTTTCGGTGTTCACCTTCACCACATTTATCGAATACGAACCGAAACACAATCTCCTCGCAATGTTTGGCCAACGCTATCATGCTGGAACTGCTTGGGCTGGAAGATTTATCCCCAAAAAGCACGCCAATTCTGGATGCCGTGTCCTCTTTTTCTTGGTACGCTTTTCTTCCGGTCTTTGGCTCCGAATGGAGTTCCTTCTAATGGAGGGTTCTGTTGTTCCTTTGCGATGTCAAAAAACAAACAAACTCATCGAGTTGATTTCCTTTAAGGCATTTCATTATTCTACAACCATTGGCCTACTTTCTCACCGACGAGAAGCATAGGGAAAATTCCTTGATTCCAGCTGCCGCTGGCAAACCACCATGGGACCTGGAGTTTGATTGAAACATTATCTTCCTATGGTTGCGTTGCTTATCGTTGCGAAGCCATACGTTCCCGACTGTCTGTCATGTGCAGGCACGCTCGTCTAGAACTGTGAGCTATTTTATAAATCAGAAACTTCAACATGGAAGCATTTTTCAGCGGCCGTCATTTTTTTTGCTCATTGATTTAGAGTTGTGCCTTTTCACGTCACAAAAAAGAGCATAAAACCGTGGTCCCGTAACAAAAACTTTTCTCATTTTCAATTCTGTAAAAATGTCATGACAATTCAAAAAAAACTTTTACTGGATTCGGTTGAACGGCGTTCAGCCCGGGATCACATCACGGGATGAAGGTGAGAACATTTAACGCAACTGCTGACCCACACCAAAGTCTAACGGGCACACACGAAAAAAAAACAACAGCAACCCCAACAAAGGACTACACTTGAGACAATAGCGGCTCGGCTAGCGTTCATAAATCATAGACCCGTACGAACTCGGCCTTCCCTACCAACGTCAAGGAAAAATCACGTTTTTCTTGCCGCACCAACCCATGAGCTACCAGGCGTCTCCTTGCGCCTTACCAACTACTGGGCGTCTCCATTGAGTTTGGCAGAATCACAATTCTAGCGAAGGAACGGTACAAAAATACAATCTTACCAAGAAAACATCTGATATTACTTCACAAACACGCCTGTACGCCGACAGCGGAGAGGAAGAAAGAAGACTACAAAAAAGCAGGAAAAATTATTTCATGTCATTTCTGCAATCCATTCTCTCGATCATCTTTCAGCTCGCTCCGGGTTTTTTTTTGCGTGCGTTATGATAACATTCGCACGGCTACGCTGTCGTCACCGGTGCCATCTATCATTTTGGGAACCCGACCGTGGGAAAGTACCGAGCCGAATGTGTCCCGCTCCACCCGCTCGGCGAAGCACATCACGTGTTGCGGTGCGTTCCGTTTGTTCCCGCCCTAAGCAGCGGAACGAAACGGAAGCAAATTTGTCACCCGTCGTGCGTTTTCGTGTCTGCGTGCTCCCAATCCCAGCACTCCTGCAGGGGATCTTACAGATGTCTTCCCGAAACAAATACTTCCGACCGACCGAGAACATGGCGCTCGCTACGGGTCCCTTTCGCTCTGGCCCTTACCCCCCCGAAGGATTACTCCACTCGACGCTCGGACGGGTGGTGGCCGTGACTCGATTGAGCACGAGCTCGTTTCGTTCAGAGAGTTAATACACAGTGATTTATGATCGTTCACATGCTTCCGGTGAACGTGTGGCCAATTCCTCTACCAATGGAGAGGCCCGGTCGTTCGTACATCGTCCCAACACGGAAGCAGGACCGTGGCGTGTTGCGCAAAGCGTAAAATGGGAAACATATTTCACGACCCCCGGGAACCCTTTCTGGTGTTTAAAAATTCACCAACAAAACTTAAAGCCGCCACCGTTTTACCTTGCCAGGACGACGGTACCCGTTGCGAATGTTTTCGGACTGATCCAATAAATTTCCCACGCACCCTCATGGCACGGTAATTTGCATAATCATTCGGTACGGTTCATGTACCTTTCGACAAAAGTTCGGTTGCGTAGGTGATGACCCTATATGTTCAACCAAATGTCACGGTGGGAAATGTCAAAGCACCAACCAAACTCGAGACGCTCTCGTCGGCGTAGAAAAGGTCTAGCAAACCCTTTTCTTTTTTAGCATAGAGAATTGCAGAATCGTTTTATGCTTTTCGCAGACAAGTTTCAAATGTATAAAATTGTTTTATGATCATTCGCTAAAGATGCTAATGCCCGAGGACAATCAAATTTACCCTTTGCTTCGTATTATCCATAAAATGTTCACTTTATCGGCTATTCTAAAACGCTCAAGACAACCACGTTTTGCTTCTACTGTGCATTTCTAGTGTACATTGCTTTGCTTTATCACTTTCTATTCTAAGACCAGGTGAGTGCAATAAACATGTAGGAGTTTCATCACATTCCGAGTGTACACGAAAATGCAAGTGTGTGCATTGAGCAGCTAATGGCACATCCCTTTCACACCAACGCTGCTCTGGTTCGTAGGTGTATTTCGTAAGATGTGCTTTATTTTACAGAGAAATACATTCACATTACGTACGCAAGCAGACATTTCGAGTGCAACAGCTTGTGAGGGGGATAAAAAACCTAGTAAGGTTGGACGTGTGCAAAAGGAAAATCGTTTAGAAAAACCTTAGAGCGCTGCCTTGATAAAAATAGCTCACAAGCTTTCGCTGAAGGAAAGTAAACGAATTTAATACAACTGATTGCATAACTTTAGGCGCGTTTTACGAATACCAAACACACCGATCGAGTATCGCCTAAAGGTATGCAATATATCGGAAAAGAAGGACAAATCAGTGTAAAATTTTTATTACCTGTAATAATTTTAGTCAAAGCTTGTTTATTATTTGTATCAAGTTCGTCTCATAGGATGTTAACTCCTCTTGTGTATTCTTTTTTGTGAGTTAACGTCTTTTAAGTGAGGTTAGTCAAAGGAAAGTTACTTTTCAAGTGTGCTCTTAATACACCTCTTCACGTTGAAGGATTGGACAGAATGATCTATCTATGAGCCCTCCTTCCCTGGTTCCTTCGTTCCGATTAAACGTCAAATTAAAATAATAAACCAAACCTTCTAATCACTAACCGAAAACCCTCTACTGTGTTTAAATCGTGTTGTTTCGGGCACATTAGTACATCCAGAGCGACATGAAGTAATGAGTGGATGAGATTTTAACACGCAAGGCGTCTGCAGATCCATGACAGTAAAGTGTAGGAAGAATTGTTTCATACTATTTGCACTGGTGTTGCTATTTCTGTTTCGATTCTTGAGGTAGAGAAAACTAAAAACGTGACAAGTGTAAATTCAAACCAAATACAACGAAAAGAAAACGTAAACACCTGGTGACTGGTGACACTGGTTACGCGCTATTCTATTCTAGTTAAGAGAAAGGAGAGACAGACAGACCCGGACCGGTCACATCGGTAGTACCTGCACACTTTAAACCCTGATGTGCAATCCCGTGCAGCATCGAACCGCAGTGATCGCAAAAGGTTGGTGTTATGAAAGTGTATCCTTGCCATTTGTGCGGATTTTGTGCCTAGAGAAAAGTAGAGAGAGAGAGAAAGAATGGGGAAGAAGAGAGAGAGAGAGAGAAAGAGTGATCGTGGGAGAGAAAGTAGAGAAAAACGGGCCAGGTGCAAATAGAAAAACAGGTTCAGGGTGTTTTCGCTTGTTAGCTTGCTTGCTTGCGGAAGAATTAATTGCGCTTATTAAGTTAGTTCATTCTTTCTTATTGTCCGCTGACTGGTATCGCCCACGTGGTGTGGCGCGACATCAGCAGAAACGGTTGGCTAGGCTTGAAAGAAATTGTATAATAAATTGAAGTAATGAATTCATTGTGAAACTTATAACATGTACAAAACGGGCTAACGAGGCATTGTCAACAGCCATATTTTGAAAACGAATTCTTAACAATTAAAACATTTCCAAGAAACCTAAATATTTATAAGAGTAGAAATATGCTTAAGAACAGTTCAAATATAGCAAGCTGTATGCTTCAACTTAATATATTTTTATATCCGATTCAGTATAAACAGTTTCTTATAAGATATATTCATGGCCTGACGAACTCTTCGATTTCATCAAAACCAACACACTCTCAAACATTCGCTCACACTCACACAGACTCATCTCGCCACTCATTCTTTCACACCGAAAAACAAAATTTGATAAACAGATCAAGACTAAACAAAATACTTAAAATAACCAAAACGATATCAAAAACGCAACAAAAATTGGAGATGGTCCTTCAAACCTCATTATCGCATACTACAGCTGATTGATCTCTCTAAGTTTTCCTGCGATTAAGTAACGATGGAGCGCTCACATTTGTCACCTCAGCCGGATCAGTTTCCTTATGCTCCTGAACCGTTTGAACCGCTTGCTATCGAAACGTTGCCCCATTCTTCAGATAATCCACAGCTCAAACACATCGAGAAGGAAGCAAAAATGGAAAATGCAACATCTCCGCTCAGCAGCTCGATAAAAGCTTTTCCACCCCAAAAACGCTTCCCCTTTGGGTGTGGGTGAAAGGTTTTTGGAGGTCGAGAAATAGAAGTCATTCGGGTCGGGTGACCTTCACAGCCACACTGCGAAAGCTTTCGGATTGTTCTGTCACCTGTCAGCCGGTTGACACTGTTGACATCCCACACCACTTTGACAGCAACCAGCCAAAGCCACGGGGTTTCCCAGGGTGGAGAAAAGTTTGGCCCCGGTTTTAGTTTCCCTCCCTTATTCGCACCATTGTTTCTTCTTGTTGCTCTACCAAGTTGTCTCGACGAAAGTTGAAATTCTTCTCTCTTTATATTCCACATTTCCAGGGACACTTTAGTTCGCAAAACTGAAGAAGATCTTCTGCTTTATCTTCTGGGGAAAGGAAAAAAGTTACAAATATCAACTTACAAGTTGGGATGTTTGGCGGAAAAGTAATTATACTGATACACAAGACACATACAAACGAACGTAGTGTAAGACGATTGCAAGAAATGATTCTCCAAAAAATGGTGTCCACCAGCAAAGCACAAGCTAGACACAGTGCTCTGGCGACCTCGTTTCAGTTGACCCCATAAAAAGACGTAACAAACTGTCCGCAAGGATCCAAGGTTTTGGATTCGTTATCGAACACGACCTCTCACCTTTGACCGGACCCTCTGCTTCCCTTTTTTCTTGCCCAACTACGCTTCGCCAAGTGTACTCCGGAAACTAATCAGCTTGAAAGTTCGGGCCCTGTTGCGTAACGTGCCTTCGTGTGAAAGGCATATGGCGATCCTATCTTCTTTTCACCGCTCAACAAGAATGCGAGGTCGTGTTTTGTTTTCTTTCTCCAAACCAAAGTGTCTCACCCTCAAGTAAAAATCCTTTCTTTCGCTTTTCTTTCTCCTAAGGGGCTATCAATATCATTTAACGCATGTTTTTTCCCGGTGTCACACGGCTTCCTACTTCAGCAGTTGTCGATCACGACAACGTGATTACAAGCAAAACTACACGCATCGCTAAGGTACACACAAGAAGACACACATGCGGCTCACGTTGTGTCCAAAAAACGTGCCGAAACTTCCGAAAACTAGCAACCGATGACGCACACATCTAGCACACGACAGCTGTAACGAGCTGGACCCTGAAAATGAGTACGGCAAACATCGGCCAACCGATGAGCTTATCGAAGATGTTACACTTCTTTAACGCTTCTTATCGAACAGCGAGCGGTTCGGGGTGGTTCTTATCTTACTTCCTTCTTCGCTGCACGTATCGGGTCCCTTCACTAATGACTCATGGTCGATAAGATCGCAGTTGTTGACATAAATATATTGGCTTAATTTGGGCAAATAACACGAATGTGTGATCGCAGTAGTAGTGTGGGAACATGTTATTAGCGTAATTGCTTTCTTTAAATTCCGGGAAAAAAGTAGTAACGAGATAGAATTTCTAATTTTATAGAAAATTTTTGTATTGGATAGGATGACTGAGAAATTCAACTTCAGTTTATAGGAATCCTAGAAGAGAACGGAAAGAAAAGGGACAACAACTATTTTGCTTCCAATAAATTCGCTTTGGAATATGAAGAAGACCAGTCAACGATTTGTTTTCAGTCGGATTTCGAGTCACCATCTGCCCTAAGCACACGATACATGATTAAGTGTTGTGCCGACGCCCAAACAGGGTCGGTTGTTGACATCAATTCTAATTGAGATTATATTCAAACTAACTACACTAACTGTCAAACCAACAACTCCTTAGGCGGTGCGCCCGCCAACAGATACACCCACTTTTAATCGAGTGACAAATGATCAAACAAACCCCAAGAAAGCGATCCACAATCGTGCACTAGCCAAGACGCAGCAGCATCATTCATCTCATCAAGTCGCCGGCTGATGCTGATTTACATTTCCCATTTCCGAGCCCGATTCCGTGCCGCCTCTTGTTTATACAAACCCCCATCTGCACGACGGTAAATCATGGTCACAGGCCATAGACGCCATTAATTAGCGATCCGGCGCAGTCCGTCAGACGACACTTCTGACGCTACATCCGGCGGCTCGCGAATCGTTACTCTTCTAGCCTTTCGGGTTCAATTTTCCGTCCCCGTACCGATGAACATAAACACGTAAACACTTTGTTTAACATCAGTTTGAACATCTTTTGCTGCATTCTTGTAATATCGGTTGGTGTTGGTAATTTTGGAGATCACAAGGCGGTAATTGAATGTGTTCCAATTCCGAGAATACTGTCACCTCACCGGGAGAGAGTCCGTTGAGCCGCGTGAGGCCATATCTATCTAAATCCATTGACAGTTTTCTGTCTCTCTTACTCTTCCTATTTGGTCTATTCTTGCTTTCCTAGGGGAGTTCCGATTGGTACAGATATGTCAGGAATAGATACTTGCACGGTGCGAGTGTTACCACTCAATAGGTAACAGTGTGTTTACAGCAGATTGTAAATACCTGCCTTTTTTTGTAGAAAGGTATTTAGACTCGGTTTTTTTTTTTGTGTGTGCGTGAAACGCCCCAGTCACCGTCTAGGCAAGCTGTGATGCGTAAACAAACTCATGCGGGATTTGAAAAAAAAAGTATCGCTCACCGTGACAGATGGTCACACCAGGATAGTTTACAGCTCTCTACAGTTCAAAGACGACGACCATTGGACGATCGTCGTCGTCGGCGATGATGTCGGTCGCTCTTTGGCATCGTCTGCAAATCGCCGCCATGTTTACTTCATTCACGGGCAACCCCTATCGTGTCGCCCTCGAACCTGTCAGCTGTCGGAAGCGGATGACCGACGAGTCTAGATAAACATAGCGTACGAAGGAAAGAAATTAAGAGAGGATTGCCCTAACCTGTCATACAGACATCACCGTTGCGGTAACGATGAAACGGCTGGTGAGACAAGATCTCAGACTTTCTGTTTGTTGGAGAATGGGAAATCTTCAAGACTGTAAGATGCACCGTAATTGGGACAACAAGCGTAATGAGAAGTTGTTTTAAACTATTCGTTAGAATACAGTCGTCTCAACAACTCAAATCACTCCCATCATTCTTGGTGGTATCGACAAAATACTGGTTGAGGTTGAAATACTGGTTGAAGGTTTGTTTCTCTTACCAAAACTTGCAAACAAAATGTATGTTAGATTAAGCTGTTCCATTGTGAAAACTTTATCTCCATCAGTGGATTTTTACACTCCACCTTATCGCTTCTTTAGACCATCGACTAGCATCCGTTTCGTCTCCGAACTTTGCGCCCTTGGAAAGTCTCAAGAAGTCTGGTCGCACTCGGCTCATTTTTATGTGTCCCTGCTCCATATGGACAATCTTATCACCACACGAATCACCACATGGAATGGAAAGCAATCATGTGTGGTATATGTTTGTTCGACTTTTATTTCTCGATTTTCCTCCCTCGAAGCGTATAAGTTTATGAAACTCGTAAGGACAAATAAAAACTTAACCAAAAGAGCTCTATAACACCTTAGACTGTAGAGTTTTAATGAAAAAAACTGTTTTCTCACATAGTATAAACATAATTTAAACATAAAATACGATGAAAAATTCATAAAACAGAAAACAAAATAGAAAAGAGAAAGTAAAACGTCATCCATTCTCTCATTCACACATTACTCAATTCGTATCTTACAACAATTAAGATGTTTAATTATTACACTTTAACACAACTACCTACAAAGCTAGAAGAAACGTACAACAAATTCTCCTAATGAGGAGACAATTTAAAGAAAAACACATACACAATATGACAGATAGAAGAAAAAAGAAAAAGTATGTAAAAACTCGTGCAAAACATGTTGTTATCATATCTCGACTGAGAAGAGTAGTAGAAGAAAGAAAACGACTAAAACAACACCAGAACACCAAAAAAGCAGAAAATGACAGGCAGCGTAAGGAGCGAAAGAGAGAAAGAAAACCCGTTTCACCGTTTTGCTAAACAGGAAACGAACGAATGTGCTGTCGGTGATGCAGTGAACGCAATGTTTGTCGATAAAATGTGATGACTAGTGAAGTATTAATTGTTGTATCAAATCTACCAATGAGAGCGTTATTTTATTGCTACCATAATTTGTGGTTTAAAAAATGAAGGCGTCAAATGTATGTACTCAACACAACAACACACAAATATGTACGGCGTCGTGTTAAGTAGCGTATGTGTGTGAGTGTAAGTGGTACAAAAAAGACAAAAGTCTTAAATAGAGACAGAGTGTACAGAGCAAGAGAGTGGCAGAAAGAGAGGAAAGGTGACAAGTGTAAGCTAGCGCCACGCAGGACACGGACAAAAAGGGGGGACAGAGCAGGGAAAAAAACTGGGGTTTAAGGACAGAGTTTACAGCGAAAAACGAAAAACAACTAAAAAAAAAACAAACGTCAAAAAACCATGGTGAGATCTTTACCTGTACACTTAAGCCCCTGGTGGATCAAACCGTACAACAGCGAACCACAGTGATCGCAAAACGTTGGACTCGAATAGGTCCACACTTTAAACTCATGCTTGGTACGGGTGTCCTATATTGGGGTTTTCGTTCGTTGTGTATGTACGTATGGTATGTATGTGTGTGTTTGTGGATTGTTTTGATTTATAGTTATGTTTGACAACAGACAGGTTTTGTTGCACGTTCACATGCATCACATTTTCCACATTGTGTTTTTTTTTTTTGTGTGTTCCAAATGGTGTTCGCCGCCGTGGTGGAAAAAGAAGGTTGAAGGTAAAAAAGGGAAATTGTAGGAACATGTAGTTTTATTTATGTATTTGTTTGTTTTGCATCAACAGGTTTGCATCGCAAACGGGGCAATCAAATTCAAACGTCGTTTGTAGGTGGTTTGTTGCAGAACCATAGGAAATTAGGAGTTTATGGTGGACGGTGGTGTAGTGTTGATGATCGTGTGAAATTTTACGGAGTTGAATGATGAAAAACCATGAAACAAAAAAGAAAATTAAAGAACAGGAGATCCATTAGAACAGTTTGTAACAAAGGTAACTTAGCATGTTAGGCTTATCCTACATTAAATCTATTAGAATTAGCATTAGGAAAAAGCTTGCAGGATAAGAAACAAAATATTTTCGGAAATAGCTTCCAGTTTGTGTCAATCTTACATATGTATTGAAAACTGGTCAAGTTTGTAATAATAAGAAAATGAAAGAGTAAATTATATCATTCCTAAAATGACTCTCGACAACTTAAAAAAATGATTTGTGCGTAGGTTTTATATTGAAAACAAAAAAAAACGTACGTAAAGCTGTACTGAGCGAAGTTCTATTCTATGAGTTTATCTATTCTATAGCACACACACATCAACGTAGCAAATCGTAGCGTCCTCCGGAACCTTGCCTGAGTAACATTTTTTATTCGCATCCAATCCAATTACTTTACAAATTTAATTAATTCCTTTCTAATCCGGTACCAGAGGAGAACCGATTGGCCGATTCAGTAAAACAGTAGCATCAGCAGCAGCAAAAGAAATTACAAACAATCAAACATTTGACACGATGCTTCAAGCCAGCACATGTCCCTCTATTCTAAAGCATCCTTCACGATTCACTCTGTAGTAAGACAACTCACTTCACTAGGCACTAGGCAACACTATCTTAAGATCGGATCTATATACTAAGTATTTCACTATTCAGTTACTGTTCTATCATTGAAAGTTGAATCATCCTCACGCAGTTTAGTACATGCAAACAATCTCTCAAAGTAGCAGAAACACACGTGTAATAATTCGTAGATAACAATGTGCTGGTTATGTTCATTATGTTCTACAAGCTCTCAGTTTCACCTATACTACTACCTATACTAATCCTCATTTTCCCTGACAAAACCAAAAGCTTTGCTGCGATAATTAATAGCGATAATTTATTCATAACGAGAAGCATACTGTTAACAATCGAGTATGAAAAAGAATGATTCTAGCGATTAATCCTGCCCCGGAATAAACAAGGCTTTGTATCGAAATAATGCTCAGCGGACAGGATATTTGTTTTTCTTGGTTTTTGAAGGATTTAGGAAGGCTCGGAATAAAAGGCATTCAAAAGGATAAACTAATTGCACCGTATATTCACTTCATTAGGTGCGTGGATTAATGTTGAAAGTTTGCCCATTTTGGCACAAACAAAACCGCTACAAATTACAATGTTTTCCGAAGCATTTTCGGGTCGCCCAATAGCAGTGATAAGTACCGCAAAGGAAAACGTTACATTCCAGATGTCATCGCAAGCACACGGCTGGCACACGATTCATTGTGCATCATATTTCATTGTGGCTGGGAGTTAATTTACCGCCCGTTAACCGTTTCATTCAATTAGCGAACGCAAACGACCGTCCGACAAAACCAAAGCAACGAAAAAATATATATTTGTACGGCTCCAAAGAAAACAAATACTGAAAATCACTGCACCGCTGTACGTATCGCACCGTCCAGCGCAAGGCCCGTGAGATGATTTGTTAAATTAAATGCAAAAACGAAGAGAGGGATGCACACCGCCACCTGGGTGGACTGGGTGGATAGTCAAAATAAAACATAAATTACACTTCCACGAAAAAGAGCGACCTCTGCGCGAAAAGGGGTCGGTAAAACAAATGCAACAGTGTGTAAAGAAGAATAGGAAATGAGTAGCGAGGGCACGCCGAAGAGCAATAACAACAACAAAAAACACACAAACACCGGTGCCGCAAGATTTTCCGGACTGGAAGCACCGGTAAGATCGACCTTTTAGATGAAGCTATTTTTATGCCGAGCCATTGGGAAACGGGATGGAAAAGAGGACAGGAAAAGCAGAACAAAATATGGTACGAGTTGCGCGAATGTGCCCGCTAACGAAGCAAAAACCCGTAAAACTGCGATCCAAAATTAATTTAGCAAAACTCGATCGAAACCGCCTGAAGATAATAAATAGATTAATCTATTAGCGCGAAACATAAAACGAGGAATATCGAACGGAAAAAGGTGGTTTTGCTTCAAGCGTACATTTTCTTAACGGTTTTTTTGCAACAAAATACGAAATATTCTAAGCGTCCACGCGAGGCATAACTTTGGCTAATTTAAAGGCATATAAATGTCAGTAAAGAAACAAAACTATTCGCTTCGTTTTGAACCAACCGAACACTGGAGTATTGCTTGTGTACGGTAAAACGATTGTACTTACATCGGAATCTGCTCCCTTATCCGCACCCGGACACTTGAAGGTAACGTACTCGTGGCATCGTTTGTGAACGACAAAGGAACAAACTGGCAATGAAAGAAGGAAGAGAAAAAAGGTTGTTTAAATATTTCCAAAATGTTGAGAAAAGAAAAGTAAATACAGATGGAAAATAAACGATTAGTAATTCAAAACATAATTAAAAAACGCTCATATATAAAAAAAACAATACGTATACAGAAAAATACAACAAATCGTTTAATCAAGTGAACAAAACATATTAAGAAATGAAGTGAACAAGAAGAAATTGAAAGAAAAAAGTAAAAAGTAACATCAAATTTAGTAGAATACAACATTAAATTAAATGAAGACAAGGAAACATATTGTAAAAGATAACAAGACGACTAGAAAAGGTATCTTTAAAGGTATAAATGACAAGAAAAAACAATCAATTAAGAATAAGAGATCGAAAACAACGAAAATAAAATAAAACAAAATGATAAATATGAAATAGGAAACAAAATAATATTAAAAATTTAAAAAATAAAAAGGTAAACCATATTAGAACATTCATAAGCGAGTAAAACCAAACACAAACTTACCTTGACATTGGAATCCTTGCTTGCCAAAGCCCCTGTTTTGTGTATTGATAAACGATTACGAACACGATGTTTAGAACATGAAAAGAGAAGAACAGAAAATACCATTATTTGACAACTGACCGGATTAATGAAGTGGACGAAAGGTGGGATAAAGCGCTCTTTTCATACGAATCTCATTATTGTATCGCCTGTTGTAACTGAAACACACAAATTGATCCTACAAAACTATGTAGCTGCCCACTAAACCCACGCACCAAATTCAATCAATAAACAAATTTAAATAAAATCTTCAACCCAACTCAATGTATCCGATTTGCTTGCCCCCTTAAAGGATCGCCACGTACCGGACGCGAACAGGACGAGTTGAGCGTCGAGCACTGGCAAAACCTTCATGACAAAACCGCACGCACGTCGAGATTTTTGCTACGGGTGAATTTTTGCTTCTGCTCCCTTCTTCATTCCGGGGATGAAATTGATGAAGTGATATTATGTAAACGTCGACAAGGAATGGAGAGCAGAGAGAGAGAGAGAGAGAAATCACGAAAGGGAACCTCGCTAGACCGAAAAAAGGGATGGAAAAGCGTGTTTGTGACGCGCCGTTTGTCATAATAATTAAATTTTCCGAACACTGCCCAGCTGGTTGCTGGTTGCCGGTTGTCGTGTGTATTTTCGTTTTGTGTTTGTTTTGGCTTGGGCACCGCACCAAGGGTTGGCCCCCCTTAAGCTTCCGCTTCGCCTGCCTGTTTTGCTACCAGGTTCGCACGGTCCAGCGCTTAACTTGCTGCCGTTCATCAAACGGTAACAGTTTTGTTGCCGAACATTAACCACGACCACGACGTTTGTTCACACGAAAAACCGTAATTCAATTCGTGGCCGCATCAAGTGCACGGAGCACATTAATTTAACGCCGTAACTGGACGTTAACGTGTTGGGAAAGTAGAGTTTTACCAAACGATGGAAAAAAAGTATCGTTTCTCTAATTTTCTTTTTGGTTTTTGGAAGGGCTTTTCGATAAGCCTCTACAGTAGTGGAAGGATTACAAGAATGAAATAATTTATTGAGTCTCGTTTCAAAATTATTTCCCTTGGATTTGGAAAAGAAAACTCTTGATATTCTTCTATTAATACCACTCTCAACAGTCATTTGGATGTTCTATGTCCTACAGATTGCATACTGTTAGGCGCAAACATAAAATATGACTCAATTAGTGGGATTATTCACTCAGCAACGCTTGCGAGTAACGATTCCTGATCAACAATCCATAACTATCGTATTAATATTGTATTCAAATTTTACTCTCCTTCCACCCGGTTTCAACACGCTAGAATTCTTAGAATTTCTTTCCAATACCCCCTCACATGAAACACAACCACCACGATAATTAAATTCATATTTACTTACCCAGCAGCTAGGCTAGGCTTTTTTTTGTCTTCCGTCTTGGTATAATTGATCACGGACCCGATTCGGCTTACCGTAACCGTGACAGATTCCGTAAAATAAACCGTGTAAATCCTATTTCCGGTTTCGCTTTGATTGTTCCTCTCACTCATACCTCCTACCGCATTAGAGAAAAAGTCCAAATTTCCATCCCGCATTTGATGGAGCGCGTGGCAGCGCTATTGAACATAAATAAACATCACAAAACAAACACTTTGTGCTCAAATAGTAATCCTTGCGCAATCAACCGCCCGAAGCGAGGCGTAATGAAGGTGAAAAAGCTTAAGTTTCCACCGGGGAAAGCTCCCATTCCTGGAGATTGAGAATTTTAAAGCAAATCATAATAGCTTCCACATAATTTTCCCTCCAAGGGCAGGTAATTCGGCAGCCTATTTGCCCGTTTGCGTAGCTTGTGTCGTCGTTGCTCTTTATTTATTATGGCGTGAAAATTAAATGAGCTTCTCCACTCCAAAGTCACCGGCAAGGTAGAAGCAAGCCATGCCGAAGCGGGATGGAAGTTCGTCAAAAAGCCTATCAAAACCCATCATCCATAAAGCAACAGCATCCGACAGGCACACGCACACACCGGGCATCTCATCCGGAAGGTTCTTGGATGATATTGGCTGGCTGGCAGCATATGGAACGTGTCGTTCTCGTGTCGCCGTAAAATCCAACGTACCAGGCGCCGAGTCTTCTGGAGCGTTCAATAATTTACACGCATAATTTCCTACCCCCGTTTTTCCCCCCGGCCGGTGCACTTTTCCAGCTGATTTTCGTTCAGGATATCCGACAGGTTTTATTGTGAAGCAATCGTGGCCTGCGCCACAGACGAGATGCTTCTTTAGGTGATGGAAACGAATTAATGCAAGCAGGCAGCGTGAAGATCACCGCCCGTTTGTCCGCGTTCCTTTCACCCGGGCCACTAACCGGGAAAAATTGCCAAAGAGACAGAGCCCGAAAGCTATGCGCATCAATATGCCTAACGACAGCCGGGTGCTGGAATTGCTTCCTACGGTTCCGGGTCTTTGGCTGGGGGAGAGCAAGGATCGAAATTCGAAATGAATATTTAATCGTGTAATTTATTCGGTTTCACTTGCCTAACAATTCATCCACCCATCCTCCCCCTTTACCAAACACCACCCGAAGGGAATAGAGTAGAATATTCTCACGCACTTATATCTAGTCGGCCCCGGACTCTCGGGCCCGTGCCCACGCGGGTTCATCATCGACGAAACCCATTAACTCTCGGGCTGGTGGTGCGGCGACCTTGTGCGAATCCTTCGTTTCGGTTTTCGTAATGGTCCCCGACCCGAAAAATGGTGATAATGGCAATGAGGGCCAAACGAGAGAGAGAGCGTGTGAGAGTAAGCCTTGAGAAGGAAAAAAGCTCTTGTCCCTTTTTTTTGCGCTTGCCAAATGATGGATGATGGTCCGATACCGAAGAATATCGAGTTCGACGTAAATTAAACACTACCCGCGGGAGAGGTTTTGCACCCTACCAGCGAGATTTTCACTTTAGCCCTTAGTTCCCGAACCTGTGACAGTGTCCTCGTAACCTGCAGCGAAGGTTGATTTATTTCCCGTTTCTTGCATCCATTTGCTTAATATTCTTGTGATCCATTTAGTTATTCTAACGAACGAGCTGCCTTCGTTGTCATCGATTAACATTTGCATTTTGTTCAATGTCGAAAACGGAATACTGTCTTGTGGGAGGGTCATCTCGATGTAAATGATACGCTTAGTAAGAAGAACCTACCGAGGTTCAAGAAAGTTACTGTGTTAAAAGAGGTACATGATTAAAAACATGCCTACTGTAAGGCGTTTTATGCGTAATTACTTTTATTGAAAACAATCTAAGCATGTAATTGAGTCATGGCAAATATTCTAATACTGAGCGCCTATTGTTATGCAATTTATGTGACTTAAGCTGAACAAAGTCTAGCATTCATTCTGGTAGTCGTACTATAGACAAGATTTTCACTTTCGCAGCTATTTTGTAGTGTTCGGACTACTGTCATCTCCATCGGTCTTGCAAGTTGCATACTAACATTCAAAGTAAAGTGCTCGTTAAAAAAAACAAATGATAAAGCGCCTAGTTTTATGCAATGTCTCTTGTTTCAGCTGTGGTTTCGATGTTTTGCCTTTGTAATAATATCACTATGCGTAATATAGAAATCTAAAAAAGACTAAAGACTAAAGACTTCTGATTAGAAACTGTATAAGGTTACTTTAATCCAATCTAAACAGTTTTAAAGCATCCAAAATCTTCTCTTAATACATTCAATTCTTCCCATCACGGCGAAAACCATCGAAAAAAGCATAAAAAAATAGTAAGCTTGTGTTCTGAACCTGCTGCCACCACATTGACGACAATTATTGCACTTGCCGTACCACTGCAAAGACTTTGATCCGTACACCACCGTGAAAAGAATGGAACAACATTTCCCTGTAATGTAGTACGGGGTAGCTTTTTCGATCCACCAAAGCGGCCAGCAGAAAAGACAAATTTCATTGCAGTAGCCAGAAGAAAAGAAAGAAAAAAAAACACACCGAATTGCCCTCACACCGACAAACAACGTAAACAACGGCCAACGACGTCGAGACCGAAACATTTGGCTACAGCCGGCGGCCATCAAGCAGCTGCTACTGTATTGTGGCCGCGTATTGAAGACGACGGAAAAGAAAATACCCTTCATCCACACCGTTTGGTATCACCGCACAAACACACATACACGCACCAACCCTCTGTGCTTCCAGCATCTATTGGTGGGAATCCATTACCCAGCGGAAATCAACCGAAACCCGAAGCGCAAACGAGGAGCAAAAAAAAACTACAGGGTGACTTAAAAAGTTGTTGCCCTGGCGCACGAACAAATGCGATAGGAAATTTGGATCGGTTCCCGACCATCCCCCCCAGATACTGCCATGATGGTGTGGTTGAAATTGAACCAGCTACCTTCTTACCACTAAAATCCTCCAACGCCAGCAAAAAAAAACCTTTAAGACGTCAAAAAGCTAGCGCAAAAGCTCCCTCAACATAGCCCACAGAAATGAAGGAAAATGCAATATCTCAGAAACGAACCGCAAACAAAAAAAAAGGGAAAATAAAACCGAAAACTTGTGCACACACACACACACACACAGCCGCAAGAGGAATCGAGAAAATGGAAGCTGGCTGAGCCACAGTTTGTGCGAGCCGTCGTGGGAAAGTGTGGCCCTCCGGGGGTCGAAACTCGGAGGTACAAATACAAAGAAGCCCGTGAAAAGCTGGACAAGCTTCGGCGACCGGTACCGAGCAGAGCAGATTGTTGGGAAAATTGAGGGCGAAAAAGCGCTTAATAGGAAACGGCTTTCACACCGACCACGACCGAACCGAATGGGGTGACTTTATTTTCGGTTTAAGGCATGACGGCGAGATAAGAAAATTGAATGGGAATGTATTAGAGAAAAGATAAAAAAGTAAATAAACTAATAAAGGAAATTCAATAATAGAATTAAGGAAAATCAATTGACCAAACTATTAAACGTAAAAATAAGTTTTGTTAGTTGAAAATATGATAAATAATTTAAAAATAATCAAATTGAAAAACAGAAAAGAGATCTTTTATTAAGAAAAGACCATTGAAAGAGACAAAATAAATGAAGAAATAGCAAACGTGATTTAGAAAATGAACAACAACCCATAAATATATTAGAAAAGGAAACAAACCAACCAAAGAAAACAAGGGAGGCTCAAAAAATTCTGTAAAAGATAGATCAGAAACAAATAGAACGAAAAGTAATACGAGAAATCAATTACTCGTAACTGTTAGGAACCAATCAAAACAGATAAAAGAAAATAAAGTAAATCACACTTCACGCTCTAATGTAACTTTATAATCGTTTTCACACACCCAAACCAATTATATGATTCCAATAGCATCAGCAATTAACTGAACAGACGTTGCAGAATGGTGAAACGACCTGTTAACTTCGCTTGAAGGAAGCAACAGAAAGAAATTGGTTCCGCGTATCACCATTTCTGTTACCGAACCAAACCATCCAGAAAACTGGTTTTCCAGGCTTTTGCAGCCGGCTGTGTGTATCTTCCTGAAATACTTTTCCATCTTATTTTGGTGTGTTCCTTTCTTTTCCCGATGTTTCCACCTCACCTTACTAAAGTTATCCCTTTACCCGCCCGTGTGAGGGACGTTCTTCAACGTAAAGTTTTCCATTTTGTGGGACTTTGTACGGTATGCCCTCGAGTGTCACCCACCAAAAGTGAGCATGAAAGACAGAGGGAGACCGAGAGAGAGAGAGAGACCGTAAAGTTAAGGTTGAAAAAGTTTCGGAAAACCTCAGTACAAACACTTGCGTCACCCGTACGTTCCAGGTACTCACACAGGCAAACGCACAAAAACCGGCCTCTCGGGAAGACGTTGCGCTGCTGTTTCGGGAGTTTTTCGTGTTGTATGCTATTATTTCCACGTCCCACTCGTTTCCCAAGACTTGCCGATCGCCAACAGGACCGGGGCAAAACTTGCTCCCGAAAGAGGAAAACTACGCGTGGAAACAGTAGCAGATAATGCGGTATGTGTGTATTGCAGACAGGGACGGAAAACCACAGGGCGGTTTCATCTATACGAAACCTTGCATGAAATACCCTTCAGCAAGATCAACATTTCTGGGAAAGTTGTAGACGCGCGCGTGTGTGTGTGTGTGTTTGGTGTGCCTCGTATCGTTCACCAAACCAAGTGCCGAAAATTCCGATTCCGTAAAAGCGTGAGTCCTACTCCTTAAGACTTCTTATCGAGCTGACAAATATTAATTTAGAAACCCAAGTTCTTGCCGTTTCATTTTCTTTTCCCTTCCATCAAGATTGGTCATTTTCTTATGTTCGTTCAAAATGTTACAGCTTGCGTTCGTGTGTGTATGTTTTATTTTTTGTGCTCTTTTTTCAATGAACGCAAAATTCAACAAACGGGAAGATTGTGCTGATGACCAGAAGGTGCTAGTCACCTCGTTCTACCACGACGGGTTATCGTTGTGATAAAGTTTTGTTCGTTCGGTTCCATTTTTTGCTGTTGTTGCCCTCAACCAACTCTCTTCGCCAGTCTCGGGAGAGATTTCGTAACCGAAAACCCAAACCCATAATGTTTTTAGTCACCAGGTTTCCATTTTTCCTTATCGTTGTTTGTCGCCATTGGCCCGGTTTTCTTGGACCCGGTCAACGGTGGCACCACTGGCAAGAAAGAACAGGCTGGTTGTGAACATTTAGGCGCTGACGTGATGAATGACCGATGTCAGATCAGGATAAAAGTTTTCTCCTATTTTTTTTACCTTGTCGTTGGTTCCTAACCTTCGTTAGTCAATATGTCTTTTTTAGAACTTTCCAAAGAGCGGGGTGTGGTTTGTACCATCGGTACTTTAAAATATGCTGCTTTGGATGCCACAATTATTACCCACAAAAAAGATAAATTCAGCTTCCGGTAGAAACGTAAGGGCTTATCTTTTTATTTTTTGTAACATCGTAACACACGTCAACCAAATTGCATACTGACAGGCGTTTCGTTAACCAAATTCCTGAATTCTTGGAGCACGATTTGACACATTAAGACCAAACGCTCAGAATTGCATTACAGGTTTGTGACTTTAGTCACATGCTTGAAAGATAACAGCTAGAATTTCTTCTTCTAAAACCTAGAGAGGTTTTGTTATGCTACGATTTGCTTTCCTTGGCCTCGTTTTACTTGTTTCAGCTTAATTTCAAAATTTCAACATTTTTAATTAAGTCACCATAACTTACTCTAGATTGTAATTGAATCGTATGTTTGAAAGACACATTAAAAAGAGCCTCAATTTATGCAATCACTCTAACTTACTATTTTAGAATGCTACCGAGACAATAATATATTCCGAATTCACTCAGTTAGTAGGTGACTGCCCCTGCAGTAATTAACAGTCTTTGGTACGTACGTACCTACGATTGTCAATCTCATTCTTTTCATTTCGCTCTCCCAAATTTACCTTCCAAATCCCTACTCTACATCTCATTATCAAATAAATCGCTCCCAACTCCTTAACACCTTCTTGCATCAAAGCACCCTCACAGTTCAGCCCGAATTAAAATCGCTTCAACGTTCCCCGGCGTGGGAATGTTGATAAATTTCATTAAAATCGTTCATCCCGAACCGTTCCAGTGTCACACTGACGGTTTTGCCAAGCGCCGACACCGAGTATGATTGAATTTTCACCTAGCCCATCACAATCCCACTTGGTTCGTTGGGCTTCCCGAATGTCGTCAGTCGCCAGCATTCTCTGCTGCTGTTTGCGGTGGAATTTACTCCACTGGCTCGCCAATCGCCGCACCAGAAGGGAAGCCAGAATAATTTACACTCCAAGTCACTACCAGCGTTTGGCGTGTAACGGTGCAGCAGAAGGAAAACATAAAATTCCCGAAAAACGTCACACGGGTCGGTAATAGGATTTTCGTACCGTTACCGTCACCCTACCGGAGAAGACACACCGAGGACACAACATCGAGGTCTTCCGCGTCGATTTGCGACGTCAACTCCCTCGAGAAGGCAGAACTTAGCGAATGCTTGGCTACACCGGAAGCACGGTACGGTACGATGTTGAAAATTCATTTCTTTTCGAACGTGTGCCATTGCATTTATTATTAAATAAGGGTACAAACTGGAACGATGTACGTGGCCTGTGGCAAAGAGGTCCCTGTCAGAACGACAAGCACAACACACACGAGAATCCCGTGGAAAAAGTTCCACTAATGCGACTAACAGCAGCAGCAACATACGGTAGCCACGGTCTTTGTGTCAGTAGTTTTACGGTAGAGCATGTGGTGGCGATTTGGGACCACTTCGGTTCCAACAAATTTTCGGACAGCCCGGGACGATGAAGTTCGAATTTGTCGCTTTATTTAATTTGCACCTTTATCTGGTGTGAAGCGTGTGGAAAACTGTTCCTTGAAACCGGAGACCTCTGTGATGTGCTCATTTTTACTAGCATTTATGCCAAGTCTGCGACATCACCCTGAGAAGTGTAGTAATTCGCGCCTATTCTTATGCAATTCGCATTACATTTGAATAGAATAAGCGTAAAGAAAGAGCAAATGTGAATGTACATCAATCTCTATCTACTCTCTTTGGCTAGATTTATCTAAAAAAGATTGAGCATATTTGGGTGACACCATTAAGCCTATCACAAGCCACAGAGACGGATTAAGTTATCATTTCAAAGGAGTACAGTGAGACTCTTTCCAGTTCAATTTCACACTGAATTTCGTATGACTAGCTGCAGTGGTACAAATATCACTCAGTTCTTCGATATGGATTTCTGGGATTGGGCACAGGTTCCAAGCTCCCCCAAAAGCTTTCCCATTAACGACCGCCATATTT
>KZ062483.1:68020-83251 GCA_002091835.1 Anopheles maculatus | reverse complement strand
GCCTCAATTTATGCAATCACTCTAACTTATTACTATTTTAGAATGCTACCAAGACAATAATTTATTCCGAATTCACTCAGTTAGTAGGTGACTGCCCCTGCAGTAATTAACAGTCTTTGGTACGTACGTACCTACGATTGTCAATCTCATTCTTTTCATTTCGCTCTCCCAAATTTACCTTCCAAATCCCTACTCTACATCTCATTATCAAATAAATCGCTCCCAACTCCTTAACACCTTCTTGCATCAAAGCACCCTCACAGTTCAGCCCGAATTAAAATCGCTTCAACGTTCCCCGGCGTGGGAATGTTGATAAATTTCATTAAAATCGTTCATCCCGAACCGTTCCAGTGTCACACTGACGGTTTTGCCAAGCGCCGACACCGAGTATGATTGAATTTTCACCTAGCCCATCACAATCCCACTTGGTTCGTTGGGCTTCCCGAATGTCGTCAGTCGCCAGCATTCTCTGCTGCTGTTTGCGGTGGAATTTACTCCACTGGCTCGCCAATCGCCGCACCAGAAGGGAAGCCAGAATAATTTACACTCCAAGTCACTACCAGCGTTTGGCGTGTAACGGTGCAGCAGAAGGAAAACATAAAATTCCCGAAAAACGTCACACGGGTCGGTAATAGGATTTTCGTACCGTTACCGTCACCCTACCGGAGAAGACACACCGAGGACACAACATCGAGGTCTTCCGCGTCGATTTGCGACGTCAACTCCCTCGAGAAGGCAGAACTTAGCGAATGCTTGGCTACACCGGAAGCACGGTACGGTACGATGTTGAAAATTCATTTCTTTTCGAACGTGTGCCATTGCATTTATTATTAAATAAGGGTACAAACTGGAACGATGTACGTGGCCTGTGGCAAAGAGGTCCCTGTCAGAACGACAAGCACAACACACACGAGAATCCCGGGGAAAAAGTTCCACTAATGCAACTAACAGCAGCAGTAACATACGGTAGCCACGGTCTTTGTGTCAGTAGTTTTACGGTAGAGCATGTGGTGGCGATTTGGGACCACTTCGGTTCCAACAAATTTTCGGACAGCCCGGGACGATGAAGTTCGAATTTGTCGCTTTATTTAATTTGCACCTTTATCTGGTGTGAAGCGTGTGGAAAACTGTTCCTTGAAACCGGAGACCTCTGTGATGTGCTTATTTTTACTAGCATTTATGCCAAGTCTTCGACATCACCCTGAGAAGTGTAGTAATTCGCGCCTATTCTTATGCAATTCGCATTACATTTGAATAGAATAAGCGTAAAGAAAGAGCAAATGTAAATGTACATCAATCTCTATCTACTCTCTTTGACTAGATTTATCTAAAAAAGATTAAGTATGTTTGAGTGACACCATTAGGCCTATCACAAGCCACAGAGACGGATTAAGTTATCATTTCAAAGGAGTACAGTTCGACTCTTTCCAGTTCAATTTCACACTGAATTTCGTATGACTAGCTGCAGTGGTACAAATATCACTCAGTTCTTCGATATGGATTTCTGGGATTGGGCACAGGTTCCAAGCTCCCCCAAAAGCTTTCCCATTAACGACCGCCATATTTCGTTGCTCAGTGTATTTGTATACGAAACCATGACAAGTCTGCAACACGTCATGTCACAGGAACTTTAGCTTGTGTTTCGTTTTTGTTTTAATGTTTCCTCTGCTTGCCGTTCGTGTGCTAAAATCGTTACGTAAATTTTTCCTCGTCCATATTCTAACCGTCATTCCGCCATCATTCAACCGTTAAGGCGTCGCACTCGGTGTGTGTGTGTGTGTGTTGGAAGCCAACAAACTGTTGCTGTACAAGTTTTCGTGTGCTTCCTTCTTGTATCCAACCGTCACCACGACCACGACGATCAGAATCTTATTCGCCTTCCGAACTTGTTGTGGTACAAGCCACAACCGTAGCCGAAAGACCCCATTTTTCTCACGACCCCGAAGAAGCGATCCGATGCGAGAAAGTTGACGGTACGGTATGAATCTGTGTGCAGAAGGGTTAGACGGCAAACGGTAGCTTAAAACCGAGGTTCACAAGATGAAAGGCAACTCGATACTTTGGGCTTTGGAAAATGCTGTTGGAGGATTTGTTTTTTTGTTGTTGTACTGCTTCTCACCATAAACATGGCCTACCTCAAAACCCCGAAGCATGGATCGAAACCAGATGTAGGGCATTTAGCGGAGGACTAGCGTGACCAGGTGATTGTTTCAGATCAAAAACATTGCCACACTCACTATCCACAAGCGTGCGGAGTGGACAACGTTCGACAGGCAAGGTCTCTAAAGCGTCCCGTTTGGTGCTCGGCAAAAAAAAGTCAGCATCAAGCCGTCGGTCATTTTCTGATCATTTTTGTCCCGGTCCAACATCCAACATCAAAATCCAACTCCAAACAAGCAAAAACACGACATGAAAACAGATGAGATGAAAAGCACTGCAATAATGGGGGATTGGCAGAAAAACTTGTTGAACCAGGACGATGACCATCCAACCAGCTAGCACACACACACACACACAACGGTGGCATCGACGAACGATGGAAATAGAATACCTGCCCCGTTTGGTTCGCTTTTCGACTGATGGGAACCCGGCTAGATTCCCGTGTACCAATGAACCGGTAGATCTCCCCAGGAAGCCGAAGCCTTGTGTCCTTGTGATGTGTGAGAGCCTTTTTTTTCCTCAACGCTATCAGAACATGATATTCTGCCGGCAGTGTAGCAGGGCGTTATTTCATTCCTGTGACTGAGCACAAGCTATTTCCATATCGCTCACCATCGTGTTTGCCATTTAAGCCACTCTGCCACCAATCTGCCACCGTTCCTCGGCATCTTCAGCCGGGGCAGAGGAATAAAAACAAGCCCAACATCCAAGGGCATTCGAGATCAAAGAGTTTATAAATAGACGGCACGACACAAAACCATGCCTTAAATCATGGAGCATGCGACTGGGAACGGTAGTACGTGGAGGAGGCGTCCACCACTTTTCAGACTGCACAACATTATATGTTAGCTGTAATAACTTAATTTCGATCCATCATTTTTGGTACGAGATCTGAAAACTTGTTGGGAAGTTCTGACGGTCGCAGCTTCCCCCGACTTCCATTGTAAGCTGTAATTGCAAATTCACATTACCAACTTCACCTAGCTTCTAAATGGTTTCGATTACTGTAACCATTATAGCTCAATATCGAGCTAACCCACTTCAGCCTTTACCCGAGACCCTGATGGAGTACGCAACTACGCTCCCACCGGGCACAAGTACATTCAGCCAAATTGATTACTGATACCGATCTTCAATAGACGACTCTCCCACACCGGGGGAGGTTCAGTTACCGATAGCTGTGATTTCCCTCGGCAACGCATCGCCAACGTAACAACGGCTCCCTGCATCGTTCAATCACGGCACAAAATCCAAAAGCCACAACCGGTACGTAATCTAAATCTCAAGCATTTCTTGATTTACCGGTTTTGCAAAATCGGTGACATCCTCCAGTGAGCGTCGAGTGGGTTCCATCACTTTGTGCGAGCGAAAACTCCCCCCTTACAACCCTTGGGAGATCTGAAGCTCGGCTAGGCACATGCTGCTACACAAATCAACGCCCGACGATGGTTCGGTTCGGAAACAGTGGGATACTGGCGCCGCACATGATATCGAATTCCGCACATCTCACTTGCGATTCAAGAATCGAGAAGTTCCGGATAAGGGAGCGGACGAGAAAGTTGATGCCTTGGTACGGTGGGGAGTAGGTGATTGGGATAGGTGCAAAAAACGATTCAAGATAATTCTAATGAATTCCTAACAAGTCTCTGGCACTTATTGCAAATGGACAATGGGCAGGAGATCCAACGCCGGGCATACTCGATGAGAGTGTCGCACTGAGGTACAGTGAGGTGCAAATAATCCAAACTGGGCACGCAGTTTCATTTGGAATGCTTAAGAATAGTTGTTTCTCACTGTATCTTTACTTGCATA
Source organism: Anopheles maculatus (assembly GCA_002091835.1). Lineage (NCBI taxonomy): Eukaryota > Metazoa > Arthropoda > Insecta > Diptera > Culicidae > Anopheles > Anopheles maculatus. The sequence continues at coordinate 79,279 of KZ062483.1, read as the reverse complement.
GTAAAGAATTAGAAAGACTCGCCTTATAAAGTCAAGAATTACAAGGACTCATAACGCTTGAGTCTTGTTTTATCATCACTTAATACTACCCAGTAAAGTGGTTGTAGTTCAAAGTATTTATCATAAACCCATACCCCCATAACACTATCTCATTTTGTATGATCTATTCTTAGCAGGACTCATAAAGTTTGGAGAATGTGTCCAGTTTTTCTTCATGACCTGTAAGCAATTCATTGGTAGCGTAGTATACCATCCTCCTAGAGCCAACCAAGACTTTCTACCCCAATTACTTCCTGCAGTCCAGTTAACCGAGCGTCCACCGTACGGAGATGAACTTTGGAATTTGCGTTGCCTATCCACCAATGAATGAACGAATGAATGAAAGCATCGTCACACCATCTAGGATCTTCATCCCCATCTTCATCTCATACCACTACAGAATCCGTACTGCCAATCCCTGTCGAACATCACGAGAAAATGTTGTTGTGGAATTTTCCGTCAACCTTCTAGTTGCCGCCTTATCCTTTACGGCAGTAGGATGCACAGCAGCAAACAAACGAAGACGGGTTTGGGTTGGGTGGTAAGATTTATCTTTCTCCTGCTGTGTTTCCTTTGTAACAAGCAGATGGAAAGGGTGAAAAAAAATGAAAAGAGTTCGCTGTTATTTGTCCACGAGCTAGATGGTGCCGATAGGCAGCACCGAAAGTATGGTACACAACAGGTTGCCCAAGCACGCAAGCCCACGCAAACACGGTACCGAGCGGGTAGGACTGTTACTTCGTGGAAAAACTTCTTTTGTGGGGCATACGACGCAATGCCCAATCGGTTTCCGATGTCCGATGCCGTTTGTAAGATTGCTGCTCCTTACGACCCGTACACCGTACTTCACTAACTCGTACCTGCACTAATGAGTGCCGGAATCAGTTTTCCTCCCGTAAGTAAAGGTCAACTCGCACCCTTCACGATCGATCTGTTCACGAAGCGAACGCCACCGTGATGAGCAGCCCAAATGTCCTCATCTGTATGCCCACAGACAGAGCGCCCACAGCTCACATTCTCATCATTTCTCAACCAACCCACACGTGGTACGTACGTTCGGGAAAAACCGAAACCTACTCGCGAAAGGAAAACTACCAACGTACTAATCGGTGCCAACCCCTCCGCGCAACACAGACCACCCGCGGGGGTTTGCGACATCCTTGCGACGACCTTTATCCACCCGCGCACCACACCGAATCATCTTCCAGGAAAACTCCAGACTGTGTTGCATTTAAATTTGACATTTACCGAGCGTACCGAGCGACGATGAACACAAAAAAACCGTGCCCGGCGGGTATGATGGAGATGATGTGCGCACCACGGAAAAAAACACAAAAACAACGGGCGAAGGAGTTTTATTGAGGATCCTGAAAAACACCTCCACAATCCGCGCCGTACCTCCAGAGCTCCGGAGCAACTGTATCAAACAAAAAAAGATTAAGATAAATAAATAGCGGGGGAAAAACATAAACAAAAAACGAGGCTGTTCTCGCCATCAACTCGTTTTCTTCGCCATTTTTGCTACTGTCCTATCTCTTTTTTTCTGCCCTTTTATATCCGCCGAAAATGAAAACAACTCCTTGAGGGAACGTCGATTGAATTAATGTGTTTGTAATACAATCAAATCAACAGCGCCATCCCGAAATGGCAAGGAGCGAGAAGAATGGGACAAAAAAAAAGCAGATGGAGCTGCAAAAAAAAAAGCATCTCCACAAAAGGACACAACCATTTCAGCCGACTCGTTTCAGCAAACATCCGAGCAGATAACTGAGCAACAAAACCCAACCCAACAAACAAAACATCATCATAAAATCCTTCGGTTATGAAGAAAAATGTTATTGCCCACATTCATCCTAATGTGGCATCGTTTTACCGACTCTCGGTGTGTGTCACTGTATTTTTCTCAACTTGAACACCAGTTGAAACAAAGCCATCCATATTCCCTGCTGGTGCGCTTTTCCAGTCCCAGCCCACCTCGGTTTGCAATACCAGCATCAACGACGGCCCCTCTCGAGGGGAGAAAAAAAAGCTCTGAGTTACGAAAAATGGAAAGCTAGGCGGTTGCCTTCGGATAAATATCTGCTTGAGAAGGTTTGTGATTTCGATGGAGCATTTCTTTATTTTGTTTTTGGGACACAGCCTAATACGAGTACGTCATGATTTTCGCTGGCCCAATGGGACGAACGGACTGCAAAAGGTCAAACCATAGATTGAAAGGATGTCCTGCTGGGTCGATGACGTCACTAGTTTTCCCACAGCTCTTGTCGCTTGCTTCCGCTTAATCTCAAACTTCACTATCCTAACCTCTCTCTGTCTCTCTTGGAGGTCCTTCTCTCTCTTTCTCGCACAAAATCTCATTTATAGCCCAATCCACAATTTCGTACTAGACACACTTTCACTGCAATAAATCAGTGCCAGAGCTTTCGCGAATTGTGTGGAAATCCTAGCGTGACGGTAGGATAAAAGAAAGTAAAAGAAGCGACCTCCTACGCCTCTCGACGAGCAAAAAAGGATTTAACGTGCGGGTTGATTGAGTGTCTGTGCTGCTGGCAGTGTCAGCGAAAGCATGACCTGTTGTTTGCAATCGAAATGGAAACAAGTTGATGATGGGAAAATAACAACTCCTATTGATTGTCTTACGTTTGTTTCGTGCTTGTAGATGTTGATGGGGGTTTTTCACTAATTGTTTGATCGTCATATTTTGACATAAGATCTGAATTTTAAAGCAATAAAATTTAATTGTAGTTTTTGTTGGTAAGACCTGCCGACTTCATTGGCAACTTCTCTGCACTATTATTCAACCTCGTATCCTGGTCACGGCACCAAACGTTCTTGCACTATTAGTAATAATAGGCTAATAGAAATGAATTCGAATATGTCTCAGTTAATTACAATTTCTAATGTATCGAGACTCTCTCTGAACATTTGGCCATTGGTTCTTGGTCCAAAGTTTACATTTATCCCAAGATTTAGCAAAAAAAGTCAACGATATTCCTTTACCAAACATTGACCATAACTCCTGATGAAGGGTCACCAGCAAAAACTGTCCCATAAACGATATAGGCAGTCAGTTGGCTCTACTTATCCTATTGGCCTCTCCAACCTGTCAAAATATCACCAGCTGAAGCCATTTTATTTCTTTTTTTCGAGACTGTGGATGTGAAAGCGCTACCACCGCAAAATGAATATCACAACGGTATGGGCTCCTTTTTTCCTGCCTATGTGGTCAGTTCCCTAGAGGACCTACCTTTTCATCGTTTGAAACCATGATGGAGGGCCCCTTTTTTTGTGGCCGTTGGTTGTCGGCTAGAATGGTCACAGCGAGACAGATAGTGCACGCGTGTTTAACCACCAACTTACCGTACCTGTTCGGGGTCACGATTTGTACAGGTTTGTGGGATGGATGTATTCGGTGATTAAGGTTTCTGACCTTCTGCTACCCCATCCTACCAATCGTGCGTCTAATTTCTCCCCGATTTGTTCGGCGGTTATGCGGAGCAGCACCGTCTCTATTCCGCAACCCGTGGCTCTGCGGCTTGTGATGGCCATTTTGTTGCAACCATCATTAAGGGGTTACGCTATCTAACCCCATACCTGTGCTCCAAGCGCCGAATTCAATGGGAATCGATCGGTACATGTGTGTGTGTGTACTCGGTGGCTTTGCCTGCCATCGTTCGTGTAACCACACAGGCACCATACAGTCACAGGGGACGAAGGCAATTTGGCCCTGAATTTTCGGATGGTAGCACCGCTTCCGGTTAACCTGATCCGGGGTGTAAACCCCTGTGTCAGCCTTCGCTTCGCAAAACCCTCAAACGCGGAAGACCTGCACAGGCAAAATCAGATCATGCCAGACATGCCAGCGCACCCACTGCCCCACCAGCAAAGCCCCACCTAAGGCCAAAAAGAAAACTCCTGGCTAAATGGTATCGATCTCCTTTCACGGCGTAAGGCTTTCGCCTCGTAAATGGAGGCGCCTAGTCGGGCGTAAAAAATGATTCCCCGTCCGCAAGAATATGTGGTTCGGTTTTCGAGATGGTAGTAAAACGGTGAAGCTTCCCCTAGAGGAAATCACCGCACGGTACCGAGCGACCCAACTCGGATCTGCGCTTCGGAGAGCGTTCATGCACCTAAACGGCCACAGCTTTAACCGTTTATCGTTAAAACGGCAGCGACACTGTACCGTCATTGCATCATCTTTTCCCTTTTTCCTTTCGGGGGTTTCTGGGAGAGAAGGATGAGGAAGAAGATCTGATGATTCTGGCCGCTAAAGATGGTGCAAGGCTGGAAGGAAGAGCATTTGCGGTTGGAAGATATTTGGCTTTTCGATCGATAGGCTTCTGCCACGTACACACATACTGTCGTTCCTCGCAATTTTTGGGGACCCGCACCTTTCCTTTAGTAAGTGGGAAGAGCAAGTGGGTCCATGAAGCGAGGGTAGGAATTTTCATTACCGTTCAACTTTACCGTACCCAGGCTACTGCACGGTACCCGATAAGAGAATGTGTGCTGGCGAACGATGAGCGCTGTACGGTAATAAAGTTAATTTTAGGATCAACCACATGACTTCTGGTTGGGTTTTGCTGTTGCCGTTTTTTCTTCACCTCGATTTCGAACTCTATCGAAAGCTCACCGAACCATGCTGATGATTATCAATCTAGAGCGAAGGAAAATTTATGGCCTTATGGGCCCCTCTTCTTCTTCTTCTTCTCTGGCACTACAACCTCGGTAGGTCTTGGCCTGCTAGCAATTGCTAGCTTTCTGTGACTTATTTATACCCGTAGCTGGATAGTCAGTCCTGCGTACGGGGAGGCGGTCCGCCGGGATTCGAACCCCGGTCCTGCCGTGTGAAGACCGGCGCCGCTATCGGATACACCACCGGGCCGCCCCAACATGGGCCCCTCTACATGGAGAAATTCTACGGAAGCTCTTCAATTATTAGAAATCTAATTTGCCTACAATATTTTGTAGGAAAAGTTAAGGACATCAATCAAGAATCAACATCCAGAAGGCTCTACTCAAGAACCTAGCAATTCTTACATTCTTCTTCTTCTTCTCTGGCACTACAACCTCTGTAGGTCTTGGCCTGCTAGCAATTGCTAGCTCTCTGTGACTTAGTTATACCCGTAGCTGGATAGTCAGTCCTGCGTTCGGGGAGGTGGTCCGCCGGGATGCGAACCCCGGTCCTGCCGTGTGAAGACCGGCGCCGCTATCGTATACGCCACCGGGCCGCCCCAATTCTTACATAACTTTGTTTGTTTGCATAGCTGTCAACGAATGTCAAAGTTCTAAAAGGATTTTGGAGATCTTTATTGGAAAATTGATGTCAAGGTTCGGTTTGTCTTGTTGAATGCCGCATTCTTCACAAATTCTTTAGGCTCTACGAACTTCAAACTATTCTTCCCACCACGCTAAATAATGTGCCCTGCTTATTATTAAGCAAATGAAAACAAACAGCACCAAGTAACAATATTTGCCCACCGCTCGACGGCAAATAACCACCAATCAGCGATTGACTTTCACTCAGCTCCGGCAGCTCGCACAGCTATTCCCTTTCCAGCGTGCGGTTTAATTGATGGAAGATGTTACTCCGCTTGACGCTATTTATAGTCCCCGGTACAGGACACACCCACACGTACGGGTGTACCAGCACACATCGCACACGTACCACAGTAAACCACAGATCGGACGAAGGAGCAGCGCTACTTTCATCTCCGGACATGGATAATGTATAATGAAATAAGATCCGACATTGATTAATATCCACGGCAGCGTACAAAACCGCGAGGCCACAACCGGCAGCTACGAGACTTATCGACCCCTTTTTTTCTTTTGTTGGTTCTCCTTCTACAACCTTCAGGTGCTAATGGTGCTTCTGCTTCCGCAGAATTGAAGAATCCTGGCCGTGCACCAATGCCAGAGATAAGAAGGCAAGATAGATCGATCTGGGGGTGAAAATAGGTTACGAGATTTCGCGTCGGTTGACAGGTTGACGGTCACTCTGCACCCAAGATTCTATAATGTCTTCTTCGGTAGGTACCGCAGAATGTACAACGACCAAATCGTCCATCATGAACACGGACGGCCTGTCAACTCTCGGGCGATAGATGTAGCCCGATTTTGGGGCGTAAATGTCTACCGAGCGCAACACGTTTCTGACGTCAGTAAACACTCAACGCGGAAATGCAACTCGTTCAAGGATGTGCCTCCGGATCCCGTGCCTCACGAGGAAAAATAGATAGAAAAATCCTAATCTCACCACTTAATGCGTGATCGAGATCGTGCACAGCAACACTCGAGTGCTTCGCTAGATTTAGATTGCGAACGGCGTCACTCGACTCACGCTGCAAATCACCATGTTCAACAGTTTAATTTGCCTCCTTCTGTACCGTGCAAGGTTGAGGTCATCATCGATTCCCGTACATCGCCGGAAGCGGCCGAAGGTACAATCTCATCTCGCCGAAGACAACAGAAACTTTCCCGCACACAGCGAAACAACAATCCGCCATTAGCCACCCACTGGCGACAGCGGGCATGGAAGTTCCGGTTGCGGTACAGAAACACCAGCAACCGGTTGTTCTAAAACAAGGATACTGCCAGCACATTAAAATTGAGGTCAGGCACGGCAGTGTGCATTGTCGCTGCTGCATCGTGTCGTACTGCACCGGGATCACCCCAGTACCCGGACGACGAAACATCGCCGTAGTCGTCGTCGTCGTCGATTGAAACTGTGTAAAACTCGCCAGACCATTTCCGTCCTGGCAGGATGATAAAACTTTCCTTCACCGCCGTGAGCCACAAAAACCAAACTGTTAGCTCAGATTTTAATGAACTTATCCGACAGAAAGCTGGGCGTACAAGATTCGGGGACATCATCAGGTGGCCTGGAAGGAAGGATCGGCGCCAGAAACGGTGTGGGGAAAGTTATTAAAACTTTTTCTACAACACACCAACACGCCAACACGCCCAAACGGCCGTGTTTGGTGTGCTTATCGATTGGTGGTGTTGTCGCTTTGGCAAAGGCCACCATTAGCTCTAGATTGCTGCTAGTCTAATTACAACATCTTTATTTTTGCATTCTGCTATTCCATTACTCCACTAGGAGCGATAAAGCGAAAGTTGTGTTGGAAGACTATTTTTTCTTAAGATTATTGTTATTATATTCCCCAATAAAATGATTAAATTCTAATAAATCTCACACTACTCGGTAAAAATGCTCATTTTGTAATGCGGATTGCATACTTCTAGGCGTTTTGTTTTTCTTATCTACCTTGAATTTCATGCTTATTCTGTAGAATTGCTTTCAACCATTCCGAAACAAAGCTCCACAGCTCTAGCATAAAATATTCTAACAGAGTGTTTTGCCATGCTCCAAGCTTACGATGAAAAGCTGCTGACCGAAAGCGTGTGCTACACAGTGTCGATGGAAAATGGGGATATCGATTGCCTGTGCCCGTCGGCCTCCCCTCGGATCACCGTTCCTGAAGGGGCCTGTCCCAAAACAAAAACAAACAAAGAGAGTGAAACAAGAAGAGCGTTGCATCCTACACAGTGGAGCACACGGCACACGAACACCGACCACATACACACATTTGCAAGAGTAGTCATCATGTGTTGCACCGTCCATTTCCGCTTTGCACTGTGCTAACGTGTCTTTTCCCCCCCCTCGGCCTGTTCTACCACTCTCCCGTATCACGTATCTTTCCACTTGCATGCAGAAGCTTTCCGTGGAGAGGACATTCAACGAGGAACGACGTATCGCTTCTCGCTTTTACGTTGTAGCGTGATAGCACATATGACCGTCTGCAATTTTGTACCTTGTACGTGTGTGTGTGTCGCTATAGCTCTGCAAACAGGACATCACATTCATTGAAAGGCCATTTAGAAAGAAGAACTTCTAACCAGCAGCGATGAAAACAAACAGAGGGCAGCGCACGAGCGAGAAGAGACGAAGAAACATTCCCTCGACTCCGACTACCCAAAAAAGCTACGCGGTTCGCCCTTTGCGGTCCTCCACACAAAAAGCAACCGCATTGTGTTGCTACTGTAGCACGGCTGCTACCACTACCAGTACCACCACAGATGACGATGGTCGAGGATAATGGGCACCAGGCACCACGAGAATTGCAACCCGTAAGGGGCCTCACATACTACGCGGCACAGAAATCACCGAACCAAGAATGGAGGGAACTTACTTCACTTTTGTTTTCGGAAAATTGATTTGATGGTTCACTGTCAGCGTTGGAAGTGGTATGTGTGTGTGTGTGTTTGTACGTGCTGTGGCCATTATAAATGCCCAGCAGCATTCGGCAGACAAGAGTCGTTCCTCTGTTTTTTTGTCAGATCCCCCTTTTTTTGTCATCTGGCCTGATAAAGGACCATCGTGAGACACTGATCCACTCCATTCTTCCACGAGCGTGCGCTGGTGTAACGGACAGTATATATCGGTGAAATATGTATTGTGAACGGTTTGCCACTCATCCATCGCTTCTTGAGAGCATCGTTTCGCTACCGCGCACTAAATATTGACGGTTTGTGGTTCTCGCTTTCAGCTGTTCAGAGTATGCTTTGAGCCGAGATCGACAGGCAAGCTCTAATGTTTTCACATTTGCACAAATGGACAGCTTTTTCTTTTGTTCACCTATATGGACATGATAATGCAACAGTATGTCCATCTCAAACCGGGAAGAAAAAAAATGAACAATGGAAAGGATTGGTCTTTGTGTAGGTATAACATTTAGGAATATCTGCATTATACAAAGGCTACATTCAACGAGTCTTCGAATAAGAAAGTTTAGCCTTTAGATAATGGCATATTTTTGAAAACCAAAGTTTTATTTTTCGTTTGTTTGACATCCCATTAGATTCTTAAGGATGGACTCTTTCCAATACAGACGTAAGAGTACTAAAGGAAGCTATTCTAGTATAAAAACGTACCCGTATTTGTGGAAGGTTAATGGAGGAGTAACAATAACTCAAATATAGTACAGCAAATGGGACCTATCAGACTCCAGTGATCTTGCAATGTCATGAGAATTACACTGGACGACCCTTTTTACCTTTTTTAACCTTAAATCTTCTACGGCCACTCACAAGAACACAGAGAGCGTGAAAGACCCACTGTGGGATGAAGATATGGTCCTTGGACTTATCTATGAACTCAAGTCACTTAAAAGTATTGTACTACACATTATCTTCCGATAATTTGTCTTTCTCGAAATTTGGACAAGAACCAACTTCAAAGTTCCTCCCGTCTTTAGATCTGTTTCGTTATTATCAGTCGTTTGCTTCCAAGAAACCAAACCTTACTTCGAAATCCTACTCCAAAGCTCATCTCCAACTCAAAATGTCCCCCAGAAGCTGTCAAACATCCGAATGGAAGTATTGGGCACATTTCTTGAGAAAACCGAGAATCGTAACTGCCCGCCTACAAAAAACTTCGCCAACAACTCTAAAGAAAAGCAATACAATTAGCATTTTTCGTGTGAACAGTGATTTTTCCCCACACAGCAAACGAAATAAAGCTCCCGACAGCCTCAACTGTGGTGCAACTGTTAAGCCCTTTCGGGGTTGTCTGTTTTGTTCCCTGCTCAGCCAATGTGACAGTTTCATTCTTTCTCAGTTTCAACTTCCCATCAAATACCCGGCTCCCCCGATTTCTTCCCGATGCCCTGCCAGTGTCCGGACCGGATCGCGAACCAATTCCTTTTAAATGTCGTTCATTTCAACATGAGTCGCTGACATTTTATTCAAATCATTTCGCTTTGCGATGCTTACTTTCATTTAGCGTCTTCGATTGCTGGTTTGTCTTTTCGCCTTTTTTCTCCAGTTTTTTCTTTGCAATTTGCATTGTCCATTCACTTGTGTTATTGTTGCATTGCATCGTTTCGTTTATGGGTCCCTTTTACATGCTGTTCAATCATTCTTGCTGATTCGCTATTTTTTTTAGATTGTTTCATTCCCTTTTTTCGATTCCTTCTTTCGTTTGTTACTTTGCATTCGCGCGCTTTGGCACCCTTATCGGGAGGTGCAGTTGCGCCTTTAGCTGGACATTAAACTGCCATTCCCATTACAGCATTGAGAACGCGTTCTCTGCAGGGTGGCTCGCGGTTTTTAAAATGGTTCATAAACAGGCATCTTCGTAATGCGTCCTAGCGTCCAGAAAATGCCATCAAAAGCGTTTTTATTGCGTCTCGTCGTTGTTGGTTGGATTCATTTCCAAAACTGTCCACCCAACCGAACGATGACAGTGAATCGTAATGAGATTTGTCCCGATACTCTGCTTCACGTTCCTCAACCACACGGAAAGTCCTTATAAGCTCCGGTCGCCATGAAATCAAAACGTCGAAAGCGAAACACGAACGAAGTGTCCGGGACCAACCTGAAGGGCCAATAAAACGCCCACCAACGGCGTGTGTCCAGCACGACGCTGCCAACCATCGTGATAAGGTGAAAAATGAATTAAATCATTCGAATTAACACGGACACGGGTCGGGTAGTGTCTTGTCCGTTTGCTGTTTACGCCGAATGCTTACGTAGCCACCGTTCAGGATGCCAGTTCCCTGGGACTTGCTGATGCGAAGTGCTGATGCTCACACAGACAAAAAAAAGATACTTTTACGCCTTGCAGCTATACAAGCACGAGGAAGGTGACTCAGTCCCTTGATACCTGGGACAAGTATAAGTGTGCAAATTAACAGCTTACGCCGTTTTCAACATTCGAGCAACCCGTTAAGTCTTTAAGGACACAGCCACAGCCACTACCACTTCTCTACAATTATAACGAATATATTGCACACTCACAGGCTTCGATATGCGAACAAAAGCAATCAATATGCAAAAATGGGCAGAAAAAAAAACACACACACACGTACCACTAGCTCGGTACGGCGCAGCAACCGCTTCTGCTAATGTGCCCGTGGCATGCAACGAAAAAATCCACTCCACCGTACGCCTCAAATCCCTTTTGAATAATGAACCCAAACGGCATAACAATATATACCAACAAACACCGTAACTACACCGAATGCGAACACGGGACGGTTTTGTAACGCTGGCAAACGGGTACAAAACAGGGCGAAAAAGAATTTATTTACACATACCAACACTCACACTCGCAACAACGCGAAACTAGCCCGGAATGGCCATCATTAATTTATTTACTGCCCCGGTCTCGTGTGCGGGTACGTACGTCCGTATGCGTTTTGGGGGGGAGGGGGG
>KZ062483.1:24514-67995 GCA_002091835.1 Anopheles maculatus | reverse complement strand
GGGGGGGGGTGGTGGGGGTGCTGGATTTGCGATTCTGCACCATCACATTCGGCTGCGTTCGCTCCCATATTCGCTACAGCGTTGCCCAGCTGTCACTTTGACAGATGATAGCGAACGCCTGAAGCTATGCAGCCCGTTATATTCTACGCCTAACGGCCAAATATTGTTCGTCAATTTCTTTCCATTTTCTACACATAGTTTACGTGTGCTGGGGCAGCGCGCTGAGCTGAAACAATTATGTGCTAATTAATGAAGCAATTACCGGCACACGGGAACGTGACACGCGAGCTTAATTCAATCGATTCCGCTGATGCGAACGCGCCTTTGCGTGAGAAAGCACCCGTAGCATACGTTGGGCTCGAACACTACTGCGCACAGGATGCACAAAAGAGGGGGATTTTTTTTTGTACGTGCACGTGTTGTTGTCGCACGGGAAACCCTTTTTCCGAAACTACCGAAAACCCAACCGGCCAAGTATGGGGGATGTACTTTTTTCCTGCAAATAATTCCTGACCGGTATCGGACCACTCATTCTATCAGCTCGTGATCGGCAAGTGTGCTGCTCGGGGCGAAAATCGATATTTTTAATTACATTTCTGCTACACAAACACACACACACACACACACACACAAGCAGAAAAAAACACAACACAATCTGGGTTCTAGGGATCCAAAACTCGAAAACAAAAAATGCAAGATCAAGCGAAAAGGTAAAAAAACACACCATAAAGCACAATTTGATTATTTGCTGAGCTTTCGAAACGGTCGCTGTCGGCATCATTAAGGCGATAATCACCCTCTGTCAACGTATCGCAACCGAACGGGGGTTTTTTTTTGGGGGAGAGTCGAATGCTCATTAAGCAGGCCGGTCCATCGAGATGTGCTGTCCGGTCTCATACGATATTAACAAGAACATGTCATCGATTATACGATCGAGCTCATTTTGTCAGAATTGGAGTTGTGCAAAAAAAAAACAACTACGAAGCTGTTAATAGTTGTTGATGAACGTCAACGAGCCGAAAACCCAACCGGCCAAGTATGGGGGATGTACTTTTTTCCTGCAAATAATTCCTGACCGGTATCGGACCACTCATTCTATCAGCTCGTGATCGGCAAGTGTGCTGCTCGGGGCGAAAATCGATATTTTTAATTACATTTCTGCTACACAAACACACACACACACACACACACACACAAGCAGAAAAAAACACAACACAATCTGGGTTCTAGGGATCCAAAACTCGAAAACAAAAAATGCAAGATCAAGCGAAAAGGTAAAAAAACACACCATAAAGCACAATTTGATTATTTGCTGAGCTTTCGAAACGGTCGCTGTCGGCATCATTAAGGCGATAATCACCCTCTGTCAACGTATCGCAACCGAACGGGGGTTTTTTTTTGGGGGAGAGTCGAATGCTCATTAAGCAGGCCGGTCCATCGAGATGTGCTGTCCGGTCTCATACGATATTAACAAGAACATGTCATCGATTATACGATCGAGCTCATTTTGTCAGAATTGAAGTTGTGCAAAAAATAACCACGAAGCTGTTAATAGTTGTTGATGAACGTCAACGAGATGAGAGGTAATTTGGTCAGTATTTATTGACCGTAAAGAAAGGGGAAACAACAAAAACAAGACGGGGACATTAAACAACGCCCTCGAAATACTTATTATGATGTTGTTAGCTCCCGAAAGTATGCAATCGGTTCCCTTAATATCTGTTTTGATGATACTGCGTGAGATCGGATCGGAAGATCGTGTTGACACTTTCGGGCTAGAATCTGTTTACATCTAAAGAAGCTCATAAAGCTTCAACGAAATAATGGCTTATAAATGAATGTATTGCATAATTAAAGGCGCTCATTTCTAGCGCAACAGCAAATTTATCACAGTTGTTCACAGTTTGGTAATGTTTAAAATAAAATTCTCCAGATAATTTACGTTCACCACCAACAAAACTAAAAATAATTATTTATAGATTATTTATTCAGTTCACAGCTCCTGAAAGTATGCAGATCGCAATTTTAATATCGCGTTCTAGTTATCAGATTGATTCTAGCAGATTGATTTCTAGTTACCGTCTAGGTCACCTAAGTTCTGCGACCGAAAATACACAGCAATATTAAACTGTGATTAGTACCGTCCTTGACCAAACCATTTTCGAGCAGTTGAGAGTGCTTTTACGAAAATTAAAACCGCTCTACCCATTTATTTTCCACGCAGCACCAGTTTTCCTACCATTCGCAATCCGACTCCAGCTTCGACTCCTCTGCATCCCTAAGCCATTCCCTTTTTACGTTGCATGGCTTCCGATTTCCCCATTATCGGATCAGCGTGACTCGGGGGGATTGTTTCGTCAGGCCGGTACATCCTACCAACAGACCAAGAGAGAGAGACCCATAGAGGAACCCTCCTAATAGTTTTTGGTTTGTTTCTTCGGCGTAACTACGGCTTCGAACCTAGCCGGACGACGACGATGAGAAGCACAACGACGATTAGAAAACCACTAATTCGATAATAATCGCAGGCGTGGGTATGAATTCTAAATTGAACAAGCAGGAAACATGATGCAGGAGATTCTGGACAGTACTCGGCGTGTGATGAAATAACCATTTTTCGGGGTAAAAACTAGAGATGCTCTCGTAGTACGAGGGACAATAATTCAGCAGGTAAGATTAGCATAGATTTAATCTCCAAACATTATTCATCGTCCAGAACAACGTTTTAATAGACTTGCGAGCATGATTGCTAATAAACTCACAACAATTAATAGGCCCCATTTATTCCATTAACGTAACCTTTGCCGGAACAACCCGTTTGCCGAACTTTTCAATCGCAAAGCTCTTCAGCCGGGTTTGGTTGAAGACCGACTGCTTATGTCCCTGCTGCCAACGGGATGTCTGCTTCCCACAGTTAGCGAAGGCATTGACACCATCTCCCTACTCCCTCCCAATTAAACGCCGAGTTCCAGGGTGAGTCGCGCACGAAAAATCAACACCCAAACAGCGTGGGCTCTGCCACGGGAGGCCTGCCTGTTGCAACCTGCTGCTCCCGAAGTGATTTATTACCTTCTGACCTAAAACTCGTCCGCAAAGGACGTGAAGCCTCACACAACTACAGCTACTGCTGCTCCCGTCCGGAATGGCTGGGTAGTCAGACACACACACACACATTTCCCACTTCAGTGAACAAGGCACCCATCAAATACACTCCCACTCATTAGCTGATAACGGTGGCACGGGACTCGCATCGAGATGCTCGGGTACGAGATCTTCTCACCATGGAGAAGACGTTTGTTTGCTGCTGTCGGCAGAGGCAATTAAACCCATGAAATCGATTTTCCTGCTCTCCCTCCCCCCCTTCCCCAAAACAGGTGACAAGTGTCCGTGTTTATGACTTTACGGCCATTTCATTCAGCGCTGTGCGGGATTTTTACGACAATACGATCCCACCATTTCAATCAAGCTGTAAATTAAAGTGTCATATTTTCTTGGAGCGATCCCGGTGACAAAGAAAACAAAAACTCGCGCGTGCCCCGATATACTACCACTGTCGTTTTGATTGACTTTTTGAGCTGAGCTGAAAGTTGACGTTTTGATCAGATTTTCTTGGCGGGTACGGGTTTTTTCAATACGGGAGCAAGTTTATGACACGCAATTTTATCGCCTCATAAAACAGGTCATTAAGCGAGTTGTCACTTAATGAGTTTTGCTACAAATTAAAACAGATCTCGAACGGTTTTGCTCTAGTAATAGCTGCCACAGCCGTTCCCGAGCTGTGCGTTCTGTTTTGCCACAGTTATTCAAGAGCTAGAGAAGCTGTTGATGATACATGTTACAGAGCTCACACATCACACCCGGCTCACAACCGTGCACGTTAAGCAAAACAATCATTCCAGACCAAACTCGCTCATTACCTCCGGCCCGAGAGGCACTCTAACCATGATGAAGAAAATGCTCCAGTGGTTGTTGGGTGTTGTGGGCAAAACGTGGCAGCAAAAAAAAAGGACGGCAGTAAAACCCGTACCGTAACACAACCCGCAACAGTAATTATTCCTTCCCAGTACACCCTTAACCCGGCACAAATCCGTATCTGTCCCCGGGTGCACTGTGCACTGTGTTTTCGTTACTGAGACAGTCACTGTGACACTGTGTGGGGCGGAAATTTGGTGGAAAGCAAGTGTCGGAGGAAGTGTGCGAAGGAACATTGTGTGGTACATGTTTTACACCGCCTCGCCATCACGCTGCCCTTCATAATTTTACATATGATTCATAACAGACGGCCGAGAACGGTCTAACAACTCGCAGGAACGTGAGCAACGTGATGTGGCCAACACACAACGGTCGGTCAGCTCGTTCAGCACCACCATCCGTCGCACCGCTGCAAGTCTCCAGTCCCGGTGCTCGCTGCAGCACTTTCAAAAGCCACAAGAAGTTCCAGCTAAACCGTGCCGTAATTGACACTCAATCGTTCCCCAGGAACTGCATGCGTTACGAAGGCGTAGGAGCGCACATGTACAGAAACTCGTCATGCTTACCAAATGAAGTCCTTGCAGTGGGAGCAGAACGTTGGCTGCTTGAAGAAGCGCGGTATGAACCGATGATCCTTGACATTATAAACGTTCTTCTTCTTGAGCGCACCCTTGCGTCCACGGTTGCGGAGCGCATTCTTGTTCTCCGCCTCCGGGATCTCCTCCAGCGTGTTGTCGTCGTCCGCCATCTTCGCACACGAGTTTAGTTGGTCGCGGTCCGGTTTGCCGATAAAACTTTTGCCGAATAATCTCACTCACTAAATTGCACACGCACCCGTGCACAGACACACACACACGCACAGCTAGAGCCAACAGTAAAGGATGTGAGTAACGCTTAGCGCGTAACGCTTTCACCGTAACGCACCCGTATCTCTGGCGCTTGTTTCCTTACTAATTTCACTCTTTCTTTTGCACACACGCAAACTTTCGCTCTGTTTCGCGCTCGCTCTCTCCACCGAACCGGATGGCGAAGCGAAACGGCACGCACCACTACTTGGGACACCCGCTATTACACGACCCTGCTTCCCTCTTTCTACCGCTTCACTACTGCACACCCTGAGTGCAGGGTGGCGCACAAGCACACACACACACAGACACACGCACGCACACTGGCACTTCACGATGGCCGGGCACTCGCTAGCAGCAGCAGCAGGTGTTGTACTCCTGGTTGTACAACCGTTCGGGAAGACGAGAACGAACCTGACAGGACACTAACTGGATACTAACACGCACCAAAAACACTAATGCGACTCGGTAGGCCTTGCTAACGATACGACGACGAGCGACGTTCTCTTCGCTGTGAACAAAACCAGGAATAGAGAGAGAGAGGGAGATTACATGTCACTACAGATGAGAAAAAGAAGAGAGAGAGAGATCGAGAGAGTCATACACACTCCGAAAGAATTCAGGATATTCTGAGCATAAGTTTTATCAGTATTTATGTCCATTGCAAACAATGCTCAACCGCACTTGATGTGTCTTAGTCTCCTGATATTCGTCCTTGTGCTCAAATTCTCACACACTCACTCTCTCTCTCTCTCTTATCTACGCACACTTTTTTAAGCTTTTTGCTGTAGAAATTGACGATCAAAAATTGAGAACTTTAGACGAGAGAAACGAACCGACGGAAACCGACGACTCTTATCGGAGAACTTGTGGATTCAAGCAAAACAAACCGTTAACCGTGTGCTCTGCTGGAAGCGCAACAGCACTCGGCTTTTGTGTAAGCTCTACTACTACTATTGCTACTACTACTACCACTTTCACTATAACTACTATTAAGAACGAGAGGTCCTGTTCTAATCTACGGGATTATGCCTTTCAAAACTCCATTTTCTTGCACAATCATGCATGCTGGGTCTCTGGCGCCAATCCCAAAAATCGCTCCAATTATTAATAACCCTAATTAGTTCTTGTAGCTCTTAGCAGAAACAAACGGATAGCAAAATCCCGTAATGGGAAATCGATTAAGCGAATGTCAAAAGTTTAATTACTTCGAAACGAAGGAAAGGGAAAATCCCAGCAGCATTAAAAATAATCGACTCCAAAAAGGGAAGTGGATCGATTTTTGGAAACCCATCTTGCTCCCTCTCTCTCTCTCTCTCGTTAAACAGTTGTGGATCGATGTTACCGATCGATGTTATTGTTTTACGTTTTTTTCTGATCACTCGTAAACTAATAAAACTATCCAGAAAGAAAAACAGATCTATCAGTTAGAGAGTAACCGGGTTGCTAATCCACCGGCCATCTCTCTCCTCGCGGGCCACTCCACCTCGCTTCCCAGGAGTCACCAAGGAAAAGACACAGATGTAAAGCACTCCACTGGTTCCACTGGCAGGAAGGAGTTTTAATTGGAAAACTTCTTCCATGGCCATGGTTTGCCGGAAGCCTGGAGACGAAAAATATTACTACGGATTCCTCACCGTTACAGCCGTGTAACTTTGACCAAATAAGCGTCCCGTTTCGTACGAGAGCGAGAGAGTGAGCAAGGTGCAGTGTACAGAATCTGGCCTGCCGGACGTTTGATGGGACGGTGACAGGTGAGCTGCTCACCCGGTGTTACCTATACGTGTGTTACCTTCCAGCAAGCGTTTGACAAACGTGGTCAACTAATTCAATTAACGACATGTCGCGTCATCCCTCCACTCATCGACAACCGATTGACGCCATTGCAAAACAAGGCTATAGCCCACAAGATGGTGCACACTGGTCGAGTACCTCTGCACGCACACACACGCAAAAAAACGGCATGGTCACAATTTTTAAGGCCTCTTGCCAGCAACCAAACCCAGGCCAGGCCAGCCCAGGGTCGAATTAAAACCACCATTGCGTGGCTTCTTCTATGGACGGCGTGGCGGACTTTTCAAGGCTTCCTGCAGGTTTTTGAATTCCGCTGCAGTGACTGCCTGCGCTGGTAAACTGTCCTCTACAATCTATTTCAACTCAGCATTCTTGCACTCAAAATCAATTAACACGGCGCATACACGTCAAGGTACCGTCACAATGGTGACATTCTGAAGCAAAGCAGAAGCAAATCCGCCAACACTAAACCCACCCGGTACTGACGTACTGGAACGGTGCACGAAATAAAATTAGACGTGAACCTTCTTACGGCGTCTATCAAATTAATAATCTACCTCCTTCACACTGCTCCACACACACACGCACACACATGGGTACTACTTGATCCGTCCCAAGAGTTCCCGGTACAATTATTTGATACTCCACATCCACATCTACGCTATGCTCGATATCATCTCTCGCGCGCGATGCGTTTGCGAAATAAAATTAGCACACAAATTAACTCTGAAGCCGGCTGCTGTGACGAAGTTCATCTCAAAACCGATTAGCAATTGGCGAAATAAAGAAGCGTAAACCTTACAATACGATAGCAAATGGCGGTTAGAAAAGTCACACAAAAGGAGAGCGATGGACGGTACCATGAGTGCCATCTTAAATCTACCACGATGCATCACTCGCATACATGTGCTAGTTAGAAGCCTTCTGGTCCAGAACCAGGTACTAATTAGCGTAGTTGTAAATTATCTTGCAAATAATACCCTTACACTGCCATAAACAAATCCCACAAACTGACGGCATCGAGAGAAGGTGTTCTCGATTATGATTTAATGAGCTAGCTATCCGTGAGAATCGGAATAATTTATTAGCGCTAAACAATCAGGCAAACGATTCACCTGTTAAACCTGTTAAAGTAAACAGAATTTTCATTCAACTTGTTTAAAGTATTAAGTGCTAAAGAGTGTCTTGTCAAAGTGGATTCACAAATAAACTTTTTAGTCGCTAGACTAATTTTAACGTCCAAAATTGCTCATTAAACATTAAAATTTAATTAAAAATGCTGAATTCTTAAATACCACTGATAGTACGGTGGCCACCAACAGTAGCAGCACCCTTAAGAGAATCTTCACAGCATCCAACCGAATCTCCCCTTTTCTTCATTGTTGCACACCGTCTGCTCTCTCTCTCACGTGCGCTCTCACTCACGTCAATGCTCTCACCGATTGAGATCCCGCTCAATATGACGAGCATCCGAAAGAGAGAGAGATCAGAGACGCACCAGATCAGAATACAGAGATGCTGCGCGGGAATTGAAAGGCAACAACAACCTACAACAAACCAATATCGGAACGGGCAGGAAAACATACACACACGCACGTAGTAGAAAGAAAAAAAAACATCACCACCGCCAGCACAAAATACACACAACAATCGAGCATGAGATTTTTGTTGCTTCTACGTCTTCTTTCGGCCTAATATCGGGCGCTCGCTCTTCCCGTTCTGTTTTGTATTCTCTCCGCACTTAAGGCAAAGTGGGTCCGGCGTGCTTCCCCATCCTAGAGCTCCCCACTGCAAGTCCTGCGTGCGTGTGTGTCTTCACAATTCGATAATGCGTTCTTCTCTCTCTCTTTCTCTCGCTCTCGACTGCTTCATCATTGCATGGTGGAGTTCACGGTGTAGTACAACAATGTGCGACCGTTCGGATATATCGGTCAGCTTGTCTTACGGGTTCTTTTCAATACTTTTTTTTTTGTTGCTCTTACTGCACGCTCATGCTGAACAACGTTTTTTTTTTTCAGTCCCAAAAGCATTGTTTTCTTATTTGTTTTGATTTTTTTGTTTTCGATGTCACACACAACACACCACTTAGCAACGTGTTTGCGGCGCTCTTGACAGTTTGGCGAACCAAAGCTGTGTGTCTGGCCGAATGCGCGGGTGCAAGGCAGTAAGATTCTCAGCCTCCCCTTTGATTCGGTTGCGGCCACCACCGGTCGATAAAAGTTTCCCATTTCCGCTCAAAATTAGATTCTTCTCCGCGGCTGGCTTCGGCTGGCTGGCTGTTGTGGTGGTGCAAAATTCGCTCTCCACCTTCGCGCACACACCGTTTGACATTTGAAATGGAGATTTTGCTGAGCTTTTTGCTTTGTTTTGTTTCGCTTGCCTGCGCTTTGCCACTATGCGCGCTAGTGTGGTTGCGGAATTTGCTTTAAATTTGCAGGTTTCGTAGGTTCACTGTCACACTGTTGTCCGTTCGGGATGGCATTCGTTTCCGTCATGGCATCGTTGCCGCTTAAAATCTACCCCTCGCTGCTCAGCAAAACACTCTCTCACACACACACACACACACATATACACCGGAGTATTTTCTAGGTCAAAGTTGGCTGGGTCGATCGGGCATCAACATCAAACATCTTAAGACACACCACAACGTGCTGCCCTTTGCTCGTGGACAACCGCTACGTCCGTCAGGGTCACCGCACCGTGGGAGAGGCTGACGGTCACAAACACAGCGCGCACACCACACATACCTTCACGAGCCGGCACACGTACGCAGCTTGCACACAGCTCGAACGGTGGAAAACGGTGGAAAAGCACACACGCCTGACGCACTGGCTAGCGAACCGAACCGAACGGCATTACAGATCAGATTGATTGTGGTGAAGTTCGCCACTTTGCTCTTACTCAACCGGGGAGAGTCCAGCGTGGTATCCAATGCAGGGGTTGCGGGTGAACTTTTTCTTATTTATTTCTTCTTCTTCTTTTTCACAATAATTAAGATTACATTTTCTTTGCTAAAATTTACATTCTTTCGTTTACAACAGTTTTACTAGAATTGGTTAGAAAATTACTAAATTACTGGTCGTCTACTGGCCATACTACAGCTTAAGGATACTTCTTCACACAAAATATCTGTCACGACGGAAAAAGCTGAGACTGTATAGAAGCTTTAAAATTTCGAGTACTCACATAGGCCTCCGAGACATAGAGGCTCCTGCTAGCCGCGTTCGAGGGGAAGACGTTCAGAAGGATTGTTGGCCTCTTATGTGTGGAAGGACATTGGAGAAGCTAATGCTTTGACTCACCATCGTATGTGATCTCACCTTCGTGCAGCGAATCAGGCTAACCAGGCTCCAGTGGGCTGGTCATGTCATGAGAATGGCACCGGACGACCCAGCCCGTAAAGTCCTTTTAGGCCGTCCACATGGACAGAGGAGGCGTGGTAGGCCCAAACTGAGATGGAGTGATGGCGTAGATGCGTCCGCCAGAACGGCCGGGATATTGGATTGGCAAACGACGGTGGCGCTAGACCGTGAGCGGTATCGAGGATTGTTGCAGCAGGCCAAGACCGCGAAGCGGTTGTAGCGCCTGATAAGTAAGTAAGTAAATAAGTAAGTAATGCTTTGACGAGCAGTACGAGCTCTACAGAAATGTCTCCATCATACAGCGAATTAAACTCAACCTATGAGAATGGCACCTACCTAAAAACCTGTTTAGTCTTTTTAGGTTGCCCAGAATTAGAATGGGCAGAAGTCGTTGAACCGACCGCCTTAGAAAGAGAGCGGTATCAAGGAGTCCTGCAGCAGGCCAAGAAAATGAAGCAGTTGTAGTGCTTGATAAGTAACAACCTTATAAAAATATAATTAAAATCTAAATCTTATACTAACCCTGAATTTGACTCAATGCTTACTAGTAACCCTGCATTTTACGCAATTTTTTATCTCTATTTCTCTCCGATTTCGATGAAGCACTCTCGCGCCTGAGCATACAGTGCCAGCCATATGTTTAACTACATTATTAGTTTGCCTAAGTTTATGTGTTTCGCGCAGCGTGACTGTACAAGTAAACTAAAATTTCAATAAACAAAACCACTAAATAATAGCCTTATCCAGTATCTAAAATACCAGGTTTTATCAGGAAGCGTTAGTTTACAATACTGTAACGTAAATATGTTGTGTTTGTGTTATCAATACTGGCAGAACATAGGATGCTGATCAAATATTTTACCTCAAACACTCTATACACACGAAATAAACAAACCTTACTCATCCATATTATTTTTATGGCGCTTTAAAAGTCGAAGAAACGATGACTCGATCATACCCGATTAGCATTCGATTTATTGATGATCAAAACATCAACAACCGAAAACGTTTGCGTTTATGGACAGCGCCAAATGCCTGTAATAAATACCATACTGGAAAAGAAACATCTTTGTCAGCGGTTGTCAATCGTCACCGAGCCGACGTGCGAGGGTCGCTTAAGTTAAAATGTGTACACAAAGGTAATTTCCCGTGCAGTAAGAAAACCTGGAGCAGCTCCAGCAAACCAAAAAACAAAACAGCAAGAAAGATCGAATGTTTGTCAGCGACCAGTCGGCCAATTAAAATCAATTCATTCGCAAATCGAAATCGATCACGATCGACGGCCCCGTGTGGCGTTTTAATTAGCGAAAGGGGTCTGCCTGCCGGCTGGATACTGCATCCAGCAACGGGCTCCCAGCTGCCACACTGCGTTCGTTAGCAAACAAATGGTGCAGATAAAAATACTAATAATTAAAAGCTACGATGCCGGGGGGACGATGCTTAATGTACCGAGATTGATTATCTCATCATTACACCTGTCCGAGCGCACACGAGAGGCACACTGTAGATGAAAAAAAAGAAACACGAACACACAGAACTGTCACAGTGCATCTTCACCATCGAATGTGTTATTTTAACCACACCATGTCCCGGGGGGCTCGAGGTATAGAGGCCGGCCATCACCTTACACACCACACTCATCAAAATGCCTTTCATGCGATCGACAGCGGGTGCCCTTATATTTTGTCATTTCTGTACGCCTTCCATGTGTGTGTGTGTTGTTTTTTGCTGTCTCTTCACTCGTCTCCTCGCTTATTTGATGCCAATTGCCAAACCGCATTCCCGACAGTACCGGCCTCGGTGCTGCAGCGTGTAAAACTGCAAGTTTTCCAGTTCGCTGGTTGCGTGTCCTTTTCCGTACGCTTCCTACCGGCCCGCCCCCCTCGGATCACTCGTATCGTACCGACAGGTCGCAGGTTATGATTGCGCATAAAAGTACAGCTTCATCAGCGTCATTCATGTCAATTTGGTGTGTTTGCTTCTCGTTTGTTTTTGTTCGCGTGTGTGTGTGTGTTTTTTTTATCTCTTCGCTTCCCTAGCAGTGTTTTTATGTACAGATATAGTTTTATATCTGTTTTTTTGTTTGCTTCATAACGCGGTCCTCAGTGGAATTATGTTTCGCGCCAAGCGCCAAGTAGCGTAGCAAATCGGTAAAACCGGCGCGACTGTCGCTCAGCTGAAGATCTGATCGGATGACGGGCCCCACATTCGTTGGAATGGAGAACTCCCTAGAGGCTTTTAGCAACAAGAAGTACGTTTAGCAAATACTTTCGTTTTAGGAATATCACCTTCAATCCACATTAGTAAGAGACTTTTACTCCCCGAAACCGTGAAAGGAATTATGTGCCGTAGTGTGATAATTGAAGAACAGTTTCCTATGAAAAGAATATTCTCAAGTAATTCTCACTTTGTAACTTATAGTCTGTACTTATCGGAAAAAAACTATTCGATATAACTTTCCAGTCCCTAAGGAACTTTTTGTATTTTGAAGTCTGATAGATGAGTGTTTCTATCAAGCATCATAATACCCGATCCAATATTTACCTCCAATTTCAATACTTTATCCAAAAGCTACTCCTAAACCACACATCCCACTCCATGTCGAAGTCGTATGAATCTGCCATCGAGAAAAAAAAATGTCCGAAAGAGTATGTGCCTGCAAGTGACCAAAAGGCGCACACCAGCTGTACAGCTGTCCCATTCCGTACGCAACGGCTCAGCAAAAAGGGAGCACAAACACAGCACACAGCACGCTACTACAAATATGCCGCCATCCGTAATTGCGGCTTAATTCACTCACCTCCACTCACAACCCGCACCCGCCTGAGACACCGTGCGACACTGTTAATAATTTTGCAATAAAAACATACCGTTCCGAAGCCAATAAGGCAATACAATAACCACGGCTCTGTGGCAACGGACGCCCGTTGCACGATCGGACGGATAATTGGCACTGATTGCTTCTGCCACACTACTCTAGTAGTGTCGATCTTTCGGGACGGCCTGTCAGTTAGTATACTGGGTCTACTGACGCTCAGTTTTGACAATGCTGCCAGCACGGCTTTGTTCGCCCGGTGGTCTGATATTTGTTTGTGAAGAACACGTCACACACTGGATGAATCATTTTACTGGAGCAATGAGAGAGAGAGCGATAAAAAGGCTAACACAAATACTATCTTCTACAATGATTCAATGCTTCTTCTTGACCAATCACATCCCTGTTGGCTTCCTTCCTTCCCACACAGCATATCGAATCAATTTCAAACGCATCTCATCTAATCCGACACGCGCCATTCACAGTTTAAACTACGTTTTGGGTAAACATCAACCCTCCGAGCCAACCACCATCAAACGAAACGCAACGAAACCTAAACCGGCACCCGCTTTAGGTCCTCGTAAATCTTCTAAGGAAGTAAAACAAACCGTCCATTGGTTGGGAAACGATCGAGGATCGGGGTTTTGTCAGCTGGGATAGCTGAGGTGCGACTTCCTAAAGACTTGAACCTTCAGTTCCACACCAAACGCTCCTTCCCATCTCTGTGTCCAATTCATCTACACATGGTGTGACATCATGGGCACCAAGAAACAAGTGGGTGGGTGAAAAGTTGTGTCGCTAATTTTATTGCTTCACGTGACAAATTAAAACGCTAATCGATTACGACACGGGAGAATTCCCACGGGAGATTCCCATCGATTTAGAACGGGGTTTTTATCTGTTTAAGGTTTACATAGTTAACTTGGTATTTTTATCAAGGGGAAATATGTTTTCATTCACCAACGAATTATGTATATCAGCTTCCTTCAACCTACTAATTAGAAGCTGCGGTATCTAAAGAATATCATTCACTCTCGAGAACAGTACGAAGTAGAAAAATCGCGCAATGCTCTACACCAGCTAGAAATGCTTCAAATTCCATTGGCGCCTTCACCTGCTAGGTTGCATCTCCTGGTGCGCCCCGGTGCAGTTATCGTAACAACAAACGCAAGTGCAAACGCAAACGCCGAACGTAACACGTGACCAGAACCGTATCGAGGCGCGATTTTGTTTACATAATCACCACAAAACCGCTGCAACCGAATGCAACAGAACGGGCGAACAAACTACAACCAGAAAGAGGAAAAAGAAGACAATGAGAAAGAGAGAAAGAGAGAGAGAGAGAAAAGAGAATCAAGGAAAAAGGGCGAACTGGATTTCGAAGCCAGTTCGAATCGAGTCGCCTACTGTGCCGGGAGGGTCATCGTGAATTGATTGTTAATTAATTGTGGTAATTATCAGTTCACAGTTCGCTGAGGAGGTCATCAGTTAGCAGATGCTCTGTAATTGAGAATGTGTGAGTTCTTGTAATTACATTTACATCGGTGTTTAAAAAAACGGTTCAAAACTAACCGAAAGAATGCTACCCTTATATTGCATACATTTAGGCGCATTCGTTATGCAGATTGCATAGCTTCAGTAGTTAAAACTGAAACTATCAAAACGAAACATACAATTCAATCATTTCTCATTCTCCATTTTCCTGCAGGAAGAAAATCCTTCCCGTTACAGATCAAATGCAATTTAACCCTTACGAGAAACACTTCAATCATACGCTCACACACCCAAAATCACAAACTAGCGAGCAACAATTCCCGTACACGATCCGTATTGAACCGATATACCGTGGGAAGCAACAAGTTTTCGCGTGCCACGCCACCGTAGCTGCCATCATCGGAAAATGTCTTGCTTCCGGTGCTTGAGTTCGGTGGCGTCATTTCGATTGGTTTCGATCCGCAATGGTTGCGGACGGAGTTGGGAAAGGAACAAACAACATCTCTCAACACCACGCCCTTACCACGACAGAACACGACGGTAAGGTGGTTGAATTATGTACTCATATTACGTCAATTTATGTTAACAGTAAGCTCTAAATGCACGTCCGGACCAGGCAGGCACTACTGCTGCTGCTGCTGCTGCTGGGAAAACCAATAAAGGACTGCTTTTCGGTTAAATAACTGCTATTGCTCTTGCACGAGTGCTTTGCTGTGGTTTTTGTGGTGCGTTGGTTCTCGCATTATAACAAAATTATCATTATCGTTTTTATTTTATCATCTTGTGTTGTGGTTTTTTTGCTTTTGTTACGGCACCAATCGTTGGTATGGTGTGTTTGCATCACATTTTCTGGAGAAAGGTTGCACTATAAAAATGTGATTTTCTGTTCTTTAACATTAATGAGGGTCCTTTGTTCGCACATTCACATACACTCATTCCTCACTCTTACGCTCACACGCTGATCCTACGTCCTAACAGCATATCGAATCAATTTCAAACGCATCTCATCTAATCCGACACGCGCCATTCACAGTTTAAACTACGTTTTGGGTAAACATCATCCTCCGAGCCAACCACCATCAAACGAAACGTAACGAAACCAAAACCGGCGCACGCCTTAGGTCCTCGTAAATCTTCTAAGGAAGTAAAACAAACCGTCCATTGGTTGGGAAACGATCGAGGATCGGGGTTTTGTCAGCTGGGATAGCTGAGGTGCGACTTCCTAAAGACTTGAACCTTCAGTTCCACACCAAACGCTCCTTCCCATCTCTGTGTCCAATTCATCTACACATGGTGTGACATCATGGGCACCAAGAAACAAGTGGGTGGGTGAAAAGTTGTGTCGCTAATTTTATTGCTTCACGTGACAAATTAAAACGCTAATCGATTACGACACGGGAGAATTCCCACGGGAGATTCCCATCGATTTAGAACGGGGTTTTTATCTGTTTAAGGTTTACATAGTTAACTTGGTATTTTTATCAAGGGGAAATATGTTTTCATTCACCAACGAATTCTGTATATCAACTTCCTTCAACCTACTAATTAGAAGCTGCGGTATCTAAAGAATATCATTCACTCTCGAGAACAGTACGAAGTAGAAAAATCGCGCAATGCTCTACACCAGCTAGAAATGCTTCAAATTCCATTGGCGCCTTCACCTGCTAGGTTGCATCTCCTGGTGCGCCCCGGTGCAGTTATCGTAACAACAAACGCAAGTGCAAACGCAAACGCCGAACGTAACACGTGACCAGAACCGTATCGAGGCGCGATTTTGTTTACATAATCACCACAAAACCGCTGCAACCGAATGCAACAGAACGGGCGAACAAACTACAACCAGAAAGAGGAAAAAGAAGACAATGAGAAAGAGAGAAAGAGAGAGAGAGAGAAAAGAGAATCAAGGAAAAAGGGCGAACTGGATTTCGAAGCCAGTTCGAATCGAGTCGCCTACTGTGCCGGGAGGGTCATCGTGAATTGATTGTTAATTAATTGTGGTAATTATCAGTTCACAGTTCGCTGAGGAGGTCATCAGTTAGCAGATGCTCTGTAATTGAGAATGTGTGAGTTCTTGTAATTACATTTACATCGGTGTTTAAAAAAACGGTTCAAAACTAACCGAAAGAATGCTACCCTTATATTGCATACATTTAGGCGCATTCGTTATGCAGATTGCATAGCTTCAGTAGTTAAAACTGAAACTATCAAAACGAAACATACAATTCAATAATTTCTCATTCTCCATTTTCCTGCAGGAAGAAAATCCTTCCCGTTACAGATCAAATGCAATTTAACCCTTACGAGAAACACTTCAATCATACGCTCACACACCCAAAATCACAAACTAGCGAGCAACAATTCCCGTACACGATCCGTATTGAA
Source organism: Anopheles maculatus (assembly GCA_002091835.1). Lineage (NCBI taxonomy): Eukaryota > Metazoa > Arthropoda > Insecta > Diptera > Culicidae > Anopheles > Anopheles maculatus. Next base: position 51,331 of record KZ062483.1, on the reverse strand, counting down.
CCGATATACCGTGGGAAGCAACAAGTTTTCGCGTGCCACGCCACCGTAGCTGCCATCATCGGAAAATGTCTTGCTTCCGGTGCTTGAGTTCGGTGGCGTCATTTCGATTGGTTTCGATCCGCAATGGTTGCGGACGGAGTTGGGAAAGGAACAAACAACATCTCTCAACACCACGCCCTTACCACGACAGAACACGACGGTAAGGTGGTTGAATTATGTACTCATATTACGTCAATTTATGTTAACAGTAAGCTCTAAATGCACGTCCGGACCAGGCAGGCACTACTGCTGCTGCTGCTGCTGCTGGGAAAACCAATAAAGGACTGCTTTTCGGTTAAATAACTGCTATTGCTCTTGCACGAGTGCTTTGCTGTGGTTTTTGTGGTGCGTTGGTTCTCGCATTATAACAAAATTATCATTATCGTTTTTATTTTATCATCTTGTGTTGTGGTTTTTTTGCTTTTTGTTACGGCACCAATCGTTGGTATGGTGTGTTTGCATCACATTTTCTGGAGAAAGGTTGCACTATAAAAATGTGATTTTCTGTTCTTTAACATTAATGAGGGTCCTTTGTTCGCACATTCACATACACTCATTCCTCACTCTTACGCTCACACGCTGATCCTACGTCCTAACAGCTGTCGGTTCTACGTTTCGTTTGATTATGCTTACTTTTACCCATCGGCAAAATGAGTCGAAAAGTGGAAATCACTTTCCACGTAAGCAGAACGCAAACCTAAGCCAAACGCTCACAACCCTTATTTTGCATCCGAACATCGAAACCGGTGTAGATTGGGATGATTCGAATTTTATGGCCTATTAGTGGTAGTATGTTCTCGATTAGTCGCTAGGGAAAATATGTACACACACGCTCAACGCGAGGATAAACGTGCAGGTAGGCTCTAGGCAAATATCAATGTTCACGTTAGGTAACGTGCTACCTATTGCACGTGAAAAACAAAACAAAAAACAAAGAAAAAGAAAAAAAATACAGAGAGAAAGAAACAGTAGAGTAGAGGAAAAAGAAGAACGTAAACAAAGGACAAAAAGCTATGAACCAACACTATTGGTCAATAGGAACATGAAAGAAGAAAAGTTTTAGAAAGAAAAAGAGAAACTAGAAATCGAAAGATAACAAACCCAATTGCAACTCGATAACGGAGCAGCAATCAAACAAGAAAGAAATAACCCCAAAAATATAGAAAGGGAACAAAAATACTATAACAACCCGTTTCGCAACGAACGGTGATGAAAAAACAACGGATACGAAGGTCCAGCTTAAATATTACGTTACATTATCAAGAAATATTCGTTTTTTCCCCTTATAAATACAAACTGTAGTCTCTCTGCACACTATAGCTCACGCCTAACTTGCCCTTACTGATATGTATGTTATTGGTTTCCGGTTCGGTATAGATTTTGTTTACCGAGTTGTCTAACCTACGACGACTGTTCATTCACGTTCCGATGCGTTAGGGTCGCGACCGTCGTACCATTGCTACCGACATTGCTACCATTCACTTCACTGTGCATCGTCGGAGTCTCGATCGAAGGCTTCTGTGGCTCGTCATTCTCCGGATCGTCCCAGAACTGACGTGCGCCGGATGCGAACACATTGTAGAATGTGGCAGTGAACAGATAGACGCATGCCGCAATCACAAACACAATACGCCACTGTGCGATCGTCGGTTTGCCCTCGATGATGTTACCGGCCGCGATCGGGGCAAGTAAACCGGCCAAATTTGCCGAACAGTTGGTGAATGCCATCAGTACGCCCGCGTACCGGGGCGTGATGTCCAGATGGTTAATCTTAAAGCCAGCGTAGATGCCACCGTTCAAACCAACACCGATCGTCAGGATAGCTACAGTCAGTGCACGACTGCAACCGGTGAACGAGGCAACGATGAGAGCGATTGCTGGACCATACTGACCGATGCTGTTGGAGATCTTGCGCGTCCAGGTGTGGTTGAAGCGACCCGACGTCAACATCCAGTCAGCGACCCAACCGACCACGATCGAGAACAGCCACATCGCCAGATAGGGTAGAGCGGACAGAACACCATTCTAGAATGCAAACATAAGATAAGCATTTATTGTCTTCTGGACAGCTGCCATCGATCTCCAGGAGAATACTTACGGTCTTGATGGAGAATCGTAGGACCTGCTTCATGTAGGTCGGTAGCTCGGTCATCAGCGTTTCGTAGCCATAGTTCTGACCAAGATGGGCAAGCAAAATGGCATAGAACGGCATCGACTTCGCGATACTCGTCCACGGAATCGGTGGAATGTGGACTGATGCATTGCCCCACAGCGACTGCTGGATATACTTCTTTTCATCCTCTCGAATTCTGGGATGCGATACTGGATCCTCATGACATGTAAACAGAAACGCGATCGACCATACCGTTCCAATAATACCAAACACGTAGAAAATAGATGGCCAACCTCCGTCAAACCCGTGGTCCGCCAGCAAACCGGACAGTGGCATAGAGATGACCGTACCGAACTGTGCTCCGGAGTACACTATCGAACCCACGCGCGATCGTTCGTTCGGAGGAATCCATTTCGCAAGCATGGCATGTGTGCAGGGTACAATGGGACCTTCACCCAGCCCCTGGATGAAGCGTACGGCAATCAACCAACCGGCACCTCCCTGTCGAGCGGCTACCGGCACCACGAACGCAAACACGGAGTTGATTAGCATACCCCAGCCAAGGAAACGCATCGCACCGTACCGCTTGGCCAACAGACCGAACGGGATCTGTGTGATAACGTAGCCGTAGAAGAAGGACGATAGAATGTAACCCTGCATACTGGTGCTCCAGATAAACTCGCCGTCAGCGGAATCATCCTTCTCATCGCCATAATCCGTATCAGGACACTCGTCGTCGAACACTTCGGAATCCTTTTCGATGGCGGTCTGGTTTACCATCGCCACGATGGCGACGGACATGTTTGTTCGCATGACGTACGCATTTGCCATGCCAAGGAACAGCATAAACACGGTGTAATGTCGGGTGCCGAAGCGTTCTGTGGATGAAACAGGAAATGAGGAATGAAAGTTAATCACATGAAACAAAATCGCCGCCACACAAGCAATGATTTTTAAATGAGACTACGAAGACCCAGTTGAATCACTTAATGATCTCAGAATACTTAACCACCGTGTCCGACAATATATTATTATGTTATATATAATCTACGCAGAAGGAGGACCACGCAGGGCTTTGGCAATTTGCACCCACTTATCCCAATATGACTTAACCCGCTGTCAAATCCTACTACACTATACGTCAAAGCTAACAAAGCATCAAAGAACCCATTACTTTCTGGCTTCTCTCACCACGAATGACACTCATTTGTCAAACCAATCATTGCGGCATGCCATGCTTTAGCTTTTTGGCAAGCAAAACCAACACCAAACCGGCACGAGTCAGACGATAATGAAAACCCCGCAAAAAAAAAAGGAAAAACAGACGTCCATCAGCGTAGTCACGATGATCGACGAGCAGAGGATCCACTTCGGGATTCGGATGCTCTCCCCGGTGTGGTAAGATTATATTTTGCGCTTCAGTCAACAGTGCGCACGTGCCAGCCATCATCATCAACAGCCGCAACCATCATCTAAATCGCACTCTGCAGTACACAGGATGGACAAAATTGCAACATTGCATGTATTTACCCACGGACCGAAGTCAGTGAAGATGAAACAAAGCTGATTTATTTATGGTACCGACATTAGTACGACCAAACGCAGCACAAAGACTCGGATTACATTGCATGATTTTAGTATGGATAAACAGATAAACTCTTCAGATCTGTTCTCGTATACAATCTTGCGCGACAACGCATCATAGCCATTGGAGTGCACCAGATATGCAACACTCTAGGCGAGGTCATCGGAGGATATTCCCTGCGTTATCATCCGGTTGCCCAAAAAGCATATCCGGTGGTGTTTGAACAGATGATGAACAAATAAAGCTTGCGGACTCTTGCAAAGGCAATAATCCACAGTGCAGCAGTGAAAACATCTGCAACCGTCGCCCCTAGCAACAAGCAAAGCAGTAATTGGAAAATTTATTTCAATAGAAAGATTGCGTCTCATGTGATCAGATCAAGCGAATGATCAAGAAGATATCCTCTCAGGGGATCCAGTTAAAGGCGCACTTCACGCCGGTGACGACACCGTAGACGACCACTTAACTCTATTCAGCACACTCCAGCTCTAATCCTGTAACCCTCACCTGCACGTGCTACACATAGTGGGGATTATAAAACTGTCCTCTGTAACCCTTATCACGGTGCGATGGTGCAGAAAGGGCGTGATTTCGTCTAACCTCACACATCAGGATAGTAGGAGTTGACCTACTGGTAAGTAGATATCCCCAAATACTCGAACTTGTTATCGAGCTTCACACTTGATCGTACCCCCCAATCAATCAGCGTGCTGGCGATGATGATGATGTGTTGAAGAGAGCTCAGTCGAACCGAGCAAGTCATTAGTTTCTTCCTGCTTCTAATCTTATCGCATCAGCAGGCCACACAATGTGTTAACATGCGAACGGACATACTTCTCATTATCTTACACACATAGAAGCGAGAAGCGCTTAGCGCCGTTTTATTGATTAATTGCGGGATTGATCCTCACACTCCCGAGCGTTTCGCGTGCGACCCAAGAGGACGTTCCCATCGGGGATAGGTTGGCACACTATACCGGCACTATAAATCATGCAGATTAGATTTCGGCGGTGTGTAAACAATCGTTTCAATGGAATGTACATTATCAAGTCACCTGATTGGAACAATAAATTTGTGGATCCCTTTTTTTTGCGAAAATATCGTTGCTAGTTACTACAAACTCCTTCGCAAAGGTCGAGAAACTTCAGCGAAGGTCGTTTTAATGTGCCACTAACATTAAGGAACTTATTTACAACTTGCCCAGGTCATCCTCACCAACCAATAAGCACTAATTTCATTTAACGAGACACCTACACGGTATGGAACACTTGATTCTTACTTGCCGGCATGATGCCCTCGTCCGACGCCATGTCGGCCTGCTCCCACACGAGCACATGGCCCGATCGATTTCGACTGTCCGCCATCTTTACTACTGGAACCTTTCGCCACTACCGAATACACACACGAGCGCGTACTTTAGATCTTTCGAGTTTCGCACTATATCGTCCCCCAGTGGGACGAAAAGGAGAATAGTTTTGGAGAAGCAGTTCTCCGGGGACTGCTAGATGCCAAATGTCGTTTAGCTTATCCGTTTTCTGCACTATATTACCACCGTAGGTCCGCTGGACAGGTGCACACGATACACATATTATGGCGCTAGGTGGCGTCGAGTGGCATCAAGTGGACACTTGGGTCACGCGAGTCGCTTCAAGATTCGATACACCTCGATAGCACCGAGCCTCCTCAGCTGCAAATCCAGCTGGTGGATGGCCTGTCCTGGTACATCTCCGACCAGCAGTATCACAGGTCACTACCGCACACACTCGCTCTCTGTTTACACCAACGAAGCACGTGAAGAATCAATGGGAGCTTTGACGCAAAACAACAGCTGATTTATGTTCATTGATTTGTGGCAGTGGGCGCCTTGGCTTGCACTAGCGATCACGTGTAGCGCGGACCGCCGTACCGAGAGTACAAGATGTTCACGATCGCTGCCGTACGAGACCCGATCAGCTCGTTCACTTCCGATGAACTGGGAACGGTTCGGTGTGTGAACCGGTGGTTTTGTTTCAGCGACTCTAACCACCAACCAACGGTAGGACGGGGAACACGCGTCTTGGGGAATAGGGTATGTAAATACAATCCCCTCTCTTCCACTCCCAGCTCGTCTCGTTCTTTGTGGCGGGCTTCTTCTCACACTAACGAGACAAACCGGTAGAGATTCCGGGTCGGGACTCGGCTGAACCTTTTCTTATCAACAAAACCGTTTCGTGTGCAAATTCTCGCGCGGAACTGTTCTGAGAGCTGCAAGACTTCACCGAGCACACCTACTCCAGCAATGCACCGCCGCACCTTACCGACTGAATGTGCCTTCTTCAGTCATTCGAGCTAAAGTTGCGTATAGTGACGATCACTATCGGCTCACGCACACCAAATCAACTACGAAAAAAAAAAGCTGAACTAGAAACCCTGGGCTCACGCGTTGCGCGTCTTCGTCGCACACGCGGAATCACTAATCCGTGCAGGGTGCGATACGCGCCTTCAATCCCAGCCAACACTGACAATGTGCTGATAACGCGCTTCTCACACACAACTATCGGCAAAAACACGCGGTCCGTCGACGGCACCCTTCTAGCTGGCACAAACACGCACTCACTCACGAACCGATGTGGAACACGGAAGGGACGGGATGAGCGTGGCGTTTACTATTTCAATTCTCTTCAAAACACATACACAAACATAAAAAACGATTCACAAAATGCCAAACAGGGCCGCGACCCACCGAGAGAGAGAGAGAATCTGCCAGGAAGCACCAAAACAAACGAAAAAAAGTGCTAACTGTCAACCGCACACCATCGTGGTTGCCGTGGTGATCCGGGTGCTTAGAAGACGCAACGCGTGCCTACTGTATAGCAGGGGGTCGTAAATGTATAGCGGATACTGAAGGAATGTGTGTACGGTTAGGTGAACTGCATCGAGGCAAATGCAGACGCACACACACACACACACTTTGCGGGGTAAGTGCAACGCGTGTCTCCGGCGTGTCACGCCGGCTTATGTGTGACCTAGTTCTTCCCTCACAGATGACCCTCGAATTGTACGTGACAGTGCGCACCGTTCGTGCCGTGTTCTAAGCAAACATCACCACTTGAGGTGATACACAAAACACAATCAAATATTATCAAAGGTTAAACCATTTCCCCCGTTAAACAGTCATGCGATGCCATGTACACAGTACTGTAAATGACCGACAACGCCTTACTGGCGTGAACAACAACGACAACGTCGCTATCTCCTTAAAAATAAGACATACCATGTGTGTATCTGTGTATCGGTCAGTTGGAAGTTTTTTTGTTTAAAAATAGTCCACTAGCGTCTTGATCTTCTGCTTGATCGTTGAGACAATCGCCGCAGACATTCGCGCAAAAGTAGTGGGCGTGAATTCTAGATATCTCAACACATCTCAAAATCTCGCAAAGATCTTCACCAAGATCCGGATTCTCTTGAAGGGCATTTGTTTCTGAGCTCCAAGTTTGTTTACCTGGACTACAGTTGCTAGCTAGCGCGATCTCAAACGCAATTAGTCTCCCATCATTTAATATCTTCTCGTGCTCGGTCGGGGAGGGTGAATCTAATAAAACAGCACGACTGCATCATTTTTCGCTCACGCAAAAGCCCACTTCGGCACGAGTGGTGTATGATCGTGCACTGTTTACCGATCCACTCGCTGGACCCGCGGACATCAGGACAAGTGCAGGCTGTCCCTCAAGTGGCGCCTACGCGCCCCACTAGTTATCATGCTCGGAATAGCAATGTGTGCTACATTCTTGTACGCCCCGATCCGATTCGTTAGGGACATCCCACGTTCAAGAATTAAGAAGACACCGCTGGACCACCATTGCCCCTGGACTGGTAGACTTAGATCCGCTGTATTCAGCACAGGCAATTTGTTATCCGAAAGCCTAACCACCAGCTCCATGACCACGATCGCGGCAACAGGGCCCCTGAGATCAAACAAAGGGTTTTACGCGTTTGAGCAAGAGTGCGGTGTCTTCTGTTTGTCAAATACCGTTGAGTCCCTGGTTGATAGCGTAACAATAGTGAATCAGCTCATCATTATCTTCACCGAGTACACTAGGCGCACCATCAACACAACCACCGACCATACAGCGTACAGTCACCTTCAATCGATCATCAACGGATAGCAGATCAGCAGTGTACCACGCACCCAAACATTGGATGATAACAGTTGTCAAACAAAACAGCCCACCATCCACGATGTAGTGGATGTACAAACAAGTGTACTCCACAGCAGGTTCGAATTCTTTTTACAACCTTCTGTACGGGTTTCGCCACCAGGGGAACGCCACAAGCAAGATAAGCGACGCACTTTTGCCAATAGCCCAAATTTGTTTTCGCCAACGACATAGTTCGCTGTTACGTCGCCATGAAAATAGCAATAAAATTTAGTAAATAAAGGGTTAACCTTGTCTGTTTCCAAAAACAACACCATCAAACCGGATAAGAACATCCGGCTCCTTAGGGACGAAGCCAGATGAGTGAGCAAAACTGCGTCAAAAGTGTTTAGTACGCAAATTTTAAATAATTATTTACTCTACAATTGAATTATGCAAACACAAGCCTGGTTTTTAACATATCCCGTGGCAATATTTTACATAAATTTAAACCTTCTGTCCTAACGTCATTCGTGTCCATTTTGAAACTAATTAAGGCAATTCAAAAACAATTACAACGAATACAAAATAGCTTCGATAGATTCTTGTCGGTACTTGCAATATTAATAAATCCAACGATACCAACAGCATTTCTTTGCGTCATTTTTACAGCCGATTAAAATTTCCAACCAGCTTTCACCAAACTGAAACATTTCAATTTAAATTCAACAATTTCACTCCTTTGAAATATTTACTCAAAATGAAATATTTCACCACAGCCATCTTTCAACCTGGTTTCATCATTCAAATCGAAACGTTTCAACCAGTTGATAACGAAGTCAAAAGCAATAGCCATGCTTCTTAACCTATTTTTTCCCCTCAATTGCGACGCGCGCATTGTGTCTAATTGATCGTTTTGATTTCGTTTTGTTTGTCCTCCTTTGGATGAAGAAATCAACAAATCTCTCTCCCACGAAGCCCCAATTGTGTGTCCTATCTTGATTCGGCAAACTTTGACAATGAATCGCCGCGGGAAGCGATAATTGAACAATTGGCAAGTGGAATTAGCTGTACTCATCGTACAGGAAATGAACGATTTGTCGCCAACGCTTGTACGGCGTAATTTAGATGGATCTATTGGCAAAATGCGCTTCTGCGAGGAAAGAAGCTTTGGAGGTGTGCAACCGGGACAACCGGAATCTATGCTAATAAGGGTGAAGACCTCCGCGTGGAACGCGAACGATAACGAAGATGAGTAACGCCGCTTAACGGCGTGGTTTGCATGCCATCTTGGTTTTTTTTGTCAACTTCCGACGAATGTAATAATGACATATTTTAGATACCATTTTCGTCAAACTCAACGCCATAACAACGCCGCTTGGATTAGTCAGCGCCTGTTTCGCTCTGTTTATCTAGAAGATCCTTTGCTTAATGATACACATGTTGCTAAAGTACACACTTAATAAGTGCTAATTACTGACGGAACTTCCTCTCGTTGAAACAAAATAGTTTCTGATGATGCAATCCGACAAAAACGACACAAACTTTGGACGCATTTAAGTCTGCGAATGCCGGCTGGATCAAAAACGAACACCGAAATGAGGTATAATTTTGGCATTGTTTTTCTTTTTACTCTCAACTTGTTCCAAAATTGATCATGCCATCATCGACGGGTTCAACCCTTCCATGGCTGGATGTAATTATTTCTCCGTTTCGGAGTTCCCCCATTCCGTGCAAGAAATTCCACCGCACTGCTGACACTGGAGCACATCAAATTAGCAAACAGCAAGGTGTTTTCAACGCATCATCATTCACAACGCTCAGTTTGTAATAGCCTTTAACGGCCATTGTTAATAGTTTCTAATTCTATAAATATTTCACAATTACCACATCTCCGCTAGCTGCCCAGCAAGGTGTCTCATAAATGTCACACCGTACGGGTGCGGTCGTAAATGAATGTTAATTTTAAACTCCACAGTGGACACGGATCTATAGTGTCCAGAATCGCTTGCCGGCTTCACCGGAAGAATTCCTAACCTAAGAAAAGTGTCGCACTCGTGCGCAAATACACTCTCCACGCTTGCTCGTTCTCTAGCTACCGCAGCAGTAGTCTCCGGGACGTGCATTGCATCGCCGACAAGCTGCAACGCACGTCATGGTGGTACACGTTTTGCACATTCCACATTCGGCTCTAGTTAGTGTGGTTGTCCGTGAACCACGTGACGCACCACTACACCACTACCTGTGTGTGACCATGTGTGGTGTGAGTACGCTTCAGTGCGCATCCGACCTTACAGAGGACGAACTTGTCCGCCATCTGCCACAGGATCTAGCTAACTAGAACTCTTCCGCTATCAGCTTACGCGAAACCTACCACCAAGCACGCCATCACCGGCTTGGACGGACTAACGGACCTATAGGTTAGACATCTACGTATCGTTATGCTGGAGTGTCCCCCCTAAAAAGTATGCAAAACAACACACTTGTACGCCGCAACGTGCAAAACAGACAGCACAAGCAGCGCAAACAACTAAAGGCCAGCGAACTTAACGCGCCCGGTGCTGATCAGAAAAACCGCAAGGTGTGCGCGTTGTGTGTAGATTTGTGCTCAATGTCACGGTCAATGCTGTTTGACGCGTACGCTTCACTCAGAGACGCCGCCGGCGCCAGGGCACGAACACGAATCCGTTGATGTTATAATGTATGCACGGTAAGGTGAGGTTATATCTCAATTACAGCCACACTTAACGCAACGTAAACTGTCAAATTTAGCTACTAATACCGTTTTTACTTACGGTTCGGTTTCTCCGGTTCGGCATTCGCCAAATACTCCTTGCTGGCCGTCATGATTGCTTATTTTTAGCTGCGATTCACGTTCACTGCCTCCTTTGGTGTTAAGCCTAGCAGCTTCTGCTGATGATGTTAACGATGATGTATATTAGTAATACTGTTGTTGTTTCCTGTAGTCTCCTAGGCGATTGTATGCCCCTTTTTGTCAGTAAGCCGTCCGTACTTGGTACGTTTGTTGATGGACTCTTTGTTCTCTAGTAAAGTACAGCAAAATAAGCGTACTTTACTGGCTTACAAACAGGACGCTACGATAAAGTTGCTATAATGCGAATTTTCAGTGTAGCCGTTCTTGTTGTTTAGGCGAACATTTCTAATTCGGAGAAAAAGAAAACGAAAAGAGGAAAAAAGAAATGAAAATCGGTTAAAGTGTCTGTCAATATAAAGAAAAACATTTATTTTAAATAACAAGACTAAATATTATCCCACTTTGACGTAAGTATCCACTGACAGTAAATGTAAACAAACAAACAAACATCTACAAGAATCACTCAAATGTCTTCCATTCCCGGCCAAACCACATCAACCTCAGCACAACACACAAGGGAGACAAGGTTAAACAGCAAACAAATTATCACAACAACGCTGACCATTTTAATGCCCCAAAACTCGTCCGAAGCGGTTAAGAGCGTGATCGCTACACCGATCATCATTCCCACAAGTTGTTGTGAAACTCGACGCGTCCAGAACCACCGACGCAGGTGCCAATTTAAAGGGTTGTGCTTTTTTGTTTGTTTGCCAATCCGTTTCGCGTCACCGTTTCGATACACCGTCAGTGAAACGTGAGATATAGCCCACTATTTTACATTCCTTCTGGACGTTATCCGTTACAGTCACGTGATCAGCTGGTGCTTTCTATAGCTCGCCCGGCACACCAAAATTTTCCACTCGTGATCTTAGGTAAAGCAGTGTTGAGCATCGTGGTCATACATAATTTTTGAACCGCCATTAAGCACCACCAAAAACTACTAGTCAAGCAGGTTCGTTATACTCGTTGCGTAACAGACGCCCCAAAACCTACTGGCAGGCGACAGCTATTTTGCAAAATCACTTTTCGTTGGCGAAGTTAGACTCTGGGTCCGGCACACGGCTTCACGGTACACCACAGTGACGCCGAAGGTCTCCCCCAAATCGCCAATTATCACACTTTCACCAGATCACCCCACTACTAATACTGCAAATCCCTTAAAGCTTGAATACCGCGAGAGCAACTATTCCTACCGGCATATCCTATTGTGTTTACATGCCCTGTAAGCTGCTGCACAGCTTTAATCTCCTGCACCACGTTTAGCACAACCATGCGACCCGATAGCCATTGCACAATTGCGCGTGGAACTAACGAGCACGAGATACAGCGCCTCAGCTGCTGGCGCGTCCAATACACACCAACCCAAGGGGTACCACTCACACACACCGACACCTATGCACACCGGTGAAAAGCTATATGCACACACCCATCGTACGACCCATCGCACGACGCATCATCGCAATAGCCTCGGGAAAGGCATTAATGGAAATTGAGAATAATATTCAACACCTGCTGCCCCTGTTTATGGTGATGGGATGATGTGAAATGCGAACATAAAGAAGAATGGAAAAACACGCCACCAAACAACCTCACTGCTCATCCGATCGATCGATCGTGTGTGTATGTGTGTTTGTGTGCGTCAAAAATGACCTTTCGAAAAATTGCGAAACTGCAATGGGAAAGGAAAAAAAAGGGCCCAGAGAAGAGCAGGTAGGTGCAAGATCATGCCCATTACCTTCCAGGAACCGTGCAGGACTTGAATGAAACGAATGAGGAAGATGTAGCAAAAGAGAGATAAGATAGGGAAGAATGTTACTGTTACCGTTGTTGATAAAACCGAAAAGGAAGGACATTCCACCAAACATTCCTGAGTGACTTCTAGTTGTCAGAGACCCAGAACCAAGTTTCCAGGACAAGGAAAGATAAAAAAAACAAAACAAATGTAAGACCTAGACACGTCTGGTCGCAAACATCACGTAGAGGAGAGGTGAACCAGGTTAGGTACTGGCTAGGTTCTGAGTCGCCAGCTTTGAGTTCAAAGTCATGGTCACAGAAACAGAAACTCTCGTTCGCGTTCGCGTTCGCTTTCATCCGCAAGTTCTCGTCGCGAGCTCGTCGATCTCGGTCCGAAAAGGTAGGAAGAAAAAGGTCAGCCACATTGGCGTCAGTGGTACGATCGCCACGAGCATCGTGGCTCTAAATACCAGGCCACACGAGGCTAGATGAGTTATCACTTTCGATTTTCCAGCTCCGAAAACTAGACTCCCCAGATTCCAACTCTACCGCGTTCATCGGTTCATCGTGCTCCACCATGGCTTCACCAATCGCCGTCCTTGTGAGAGCCGGCCGCACACGAGTGTTTACGAGATCGTGTAGTCAACTGATTAAATATTTATGGCGCATGCCCACCTCACAAGCACCTCAGCATAGCGAACATGTCCGCGGCACCAACTGCAATGAAAGCATCGCATTTTTGTATTCCATTCTTCAGCTTCTTCATTTCGACGCACGGGAAACATAACGGTCACAGTCTACGTCCAGAATCGGGGTTGTTGTGAAGCTTTACCAGCTCGTGAGTACCGCGCGACCGAGCTGCCTTATCAACAGTCAGTCAATGTACTGTGTGGACGTGCGGAATAAGTACGAAGTTATTATACCCGGTACTTCACCGCATCGCGTCGATTAACTATCGTCGGTAAGCTCGGAGTCACATAATTCCTGCATACCGACAATGGGGAATACTTGCCCCCTAGTCAGTCCGGAAAGTGGGGTCCCATATAAAAATAGCGTCGGGGTTTAGAGCGTTAATCCCCTCGTTGAAGTGCCCGTTCGCATTGCGTTTCCCCATCGGAGGAGAGATTCTTTGTGAGAATAAACATCAATTAAGCCACCCAATGAACTATGGCAGCTACTGGAACGTGAAGGTGAGCTTAAGTTCACAGTAGCGCACTAGGTTCCCGACAAAACTTTGCTAAACGTTAGCCGATAGGGGGCAATCGTTTAGCAGTGACTGTCACTTTTGGATTGCTTTTCATCATTTGTTATTATTTCTAAACCCGTTACGGGTGCTAGTGTAGCCACAACCTTGACGAAACAATCGGATCCCTCCATTGCATACTCCACCGGTGAGAATATACCTTCAATCGTGTATCCATCAGATCTCTCAGGTTCACCTTCCGCGATTCACATTCATCAATGTCGGGTTTGGGTGAATATTCAAATCTACACTGTCAGCAGTAGTAGCAATAGCAGGGATCCATTGTACACAGTCTCGCTGATGCGGTAACACGTAGCTTCGTTATCGGTGACTTCCTTTGCCAGACAATCAAGTTGAGGTTTTTTTTTTCTCCCAGTCACATGCCCGTGCTTCACCTTACAGCGGGTAACTTCCGTACGGGGGCAACAAAATAGACAAGCTACAACAACACAGTAATACTGGCCACAGGTAGAGTTATGGCCGCTATTTACACTGTTTGATTAATTTATCTGTGGAGCTGTGCTTTCATTCGGCTCAGAATCGATCATGTGAAGGGTGAGAACACCATCAACATGCACCGGGTTTTCCAAGGTATTTCAAGAGAGTGTACGAGAGAACGAGAGTATCACAGTAGAACCCCTTCGCCATTTGAACTGCAAGAACTGTTATCGTGACTTTGAGTAGGGAAATGATCGTGTGCGCAAGGGCAAAAAGTTATTCACACACGATCGTCTTCCCTATTTTATACAAAAGAAAATACAGAAAATGAAGATCACGCGCACGATGACCTCTGGGCGATGATCCGACGGATGAGCGTCGCGCGATGAATGAAAATTATGTGTGTTTTCTTTCTCTTTCTTTAAATAATAATAATAACCCCCCGACGACATCGTCACGTTAAATGACGAAAATATCGTACGACTGTAACACTTGCTGATCATATGGCGATCGTGGCGTTTAACGGTAGGGATTTCAGTACACTGTGCAGTACACAATTATTTATGCCTGACTGCATAAATGGTGTCAAGATCTCACTCGTGCATAGGATCGTCGACGATCACAACTGACATACACTAATAAGCACACTAAAAAGTGTCTCAGCAGCTTCCAATATATCATCTCCATTTAGGTCTCAATGAAGTTTTCAAAGTGCCTCCTCCAGGCAGAGTTCCATGCCTCCAAATGTAAGCTTGAACTTGAGTTTTCGGTAGCGTAAGTAGCAGTTACAACAGCTCTGCCGCTTTCTCTTTTTATCGTGATACGCTAACAAGATACGATCAACATCACCTAATGTGCTTTACATGTGCTATCTGAACAAATTCTGGTGATCACAGTGAAGTCTTCTCGCCAGAAGAGCGAGTTTCGGTAACAACAACCCTTCGATCACTTGTACACCACTGAACAATAATGGTAGCGATCAACACAATAACTCACGAAAAATAGGTAATGTTTCCAAATTTTGCCACACAGGGTACAGGGTGGTTTGAAGTGCTTCTCTGCCTGCCCCACAATTTCTAGGTCAACTGTATTTTTATGTACTATGGAAGCTATGGATGGAGGCTACGGTTTGATGGATTCGTTTCGTTCCGAACAATCGTCATGCAATTTTGATTTCCGTGGCTAGGTTAGGCGTAAAGTTCGTACCGTTTAGATGAGTTTAAATACGCGCATATCAACACCATCATCACTGGTCACCAGTAATACGGCACACGAACAGATCGTTTTCATAGATAACTTTGAACTTGATGAAAATAAACCACCAATCTCTCGCACTTCACGCATCTTCACACCACACGCGCGCACACACAAATTCACTCACAAATGAGGACATCACCAGGACTAATTATGAACCGAACGGACACACAGAGATGAGTCTTGTTTTACTTACACAAAATTATCGCCTGCTGCCACCACTGATTTGTGTGCTCGCAGTACTGAGTGGTCGAAAAAACCGAGACCGTGTGGACTGTGGCCAAACTGAAACTCGAACCAGACCAGAGTCGTTTAAGGGGGTTGGACAGGTAGGTGGGAGTTCCGATTCAGTCGGATGTTGTTGTGCTTAGTACAACACACTGCGCTCTCGGTTTGTGTGGCTGCTGAGCGAATACTGCTGCTGTCAAACTTGACAACCGGCACCGTTGCTGTAGGTGTGTAGTGCCATCGTACTAGTAGCGCGGGAGAGATGGGCCATCTGAATCTGTTTTTCGATAATGGTTTGTTTTTTTTCACCCCACCGTTTTCCGGCTTTTCACTCGGAAAACAGGAAAAAAAAACACACACACACACTGTACGTCAAAAAACAGAAACAAACCGTTGATCGAAAACGATCGTCTCCAACACTGGATGATGGATGATGATCTTCTCTCTCTCCGGGGATTGTGTAGCTGCGACGATGCTTTGTTGGCACACACGCTTGAACTCACTCGACCGTACGAGCGGCCGTTGATTATTTATATAAAATCTAGCGCCTACCAACACTACCGGCCCGGTTTCGACGGCGGTTCGGTGCTGGTGCCGCGGCGAAAACAATCGTCTGTACCGGCGATACTCGCGATACACGGCGGTGTGCGTAAGTACACGCATGCCACCACCACAACCGTGCTCGCTCCACAAGTGGTTTCCGATCGTTCGCGTGTGTCAATCGTGTGTGCGGCATTATCAGCTGTGTTCGGGATTTTCGGAAGTATCGCGCCGTATACGCGCGTACACACATCTGGCTGATCGACTGCACCGGCTACTCTATACGTTGCGTGGACGGAAAGGGAAAGCACTCGCGTATGTGTGCGTGTGTGTATGTGTGTGAGCAGGATGGGACATTGAGAAAAGTGAAGTATGCGATGATAAGAACATGACGCGCACACGATTTTCAGACCCCTTGCCACTCCATGTCAGTCCTTCTCCTGCTCATCTTGCCTCTTGTGAAAAAAAAGCGTTTGAACATCCTTTCTCATTAGAGACGCTGTAATTGCATGATAAGCGGCCGCTTCCCGTATCTCATCCATCGCGATCAACTGCTGTACGATCCTCCTAAGAGGTGGGCGAGCTTTTTTGAAATTAGAACAAGCTAGTTTAAGCAATTCAATTGTTTTATAGAGCCGTGTAGAGTATCAAGATACACATCAATAAGCTATATAGATAGAGGTTGTTTAAAACAGATGGAGAATTGTTGTTATGACCTGTAACATACTGTCACGATGGAGCGAGGCTGTCGTCAATTTTTTTAACACAATTTCTTGTAAATTGCGTTCAGCTCAAAAATATGCCCACCTTACGTAGTATCGTGATTCATTAATGCACTTGATTAGCTTTTTGCTCTGTGCCGAACCATCTATTAATCCCCCGACTACATCAATCCGACTTCACACGCGTCCTCACCGAAACCACTTTGATGAACGGCTGAAGTACCCACGGTCCCGCCAAAGAACACTGTCAAAGGCCTCCCGCCATTCCACTTGCAGTCCTTGCTTGCGCAACGTGTACTACAACTGAAATAATATCCCGTGCGAACATCACATCGCATGCAAGCAAACAGAGAGCCGTATCGATAGGGCGGCTTCTTATTTGCCCCTTGAAACGTGATTATTTACTACCAACACAGAACTAGGTAAACAAAACTCGTCTGTTTTGCAAAATGAAGTTCAAAACAGGCATACAGCCACAAGAAGTGGTTGACATAAACGATTAAAAAAGTGGAAGAAATGTTACGGAAACTGCAGCACAACATTGGTTTGGTTGGAAAACAATCGATTAGACATGTACACGACACCATTGCAGGGCAAACAGAAGCACAAAACCGTGCAGCCACTTACTTAACTCCGGTAGCCGGTTGAAGTAGTGATGTACTACTACTACTGTGCGAAGAATTATTTATTTACAACATTCCAAACAAATCGGTATTCTGTGGCTCATCTCGAACGTTATCCGGCATACGGTGGATCCCATCACGCATCAAGCGACTCCTCATAAGCATCACTGTCAAGGTTAATTGCTCCCAGCAACTAACCGGGACCCAGATAGTTACACAATGACATCTTTCATCACGATCAATCAACTATCTTCCACCTGTCGGACGGATGGTCTCTCGGTAGCGTCTGATTTATTTCCCACCTCTACTGATTATGGCTTCCAATTGGCAACCCTTCCGCAACCCATAAACCACCTTATCCATCGAACTAACCCTGGTGAATAACAAAAAAAAAAAAACTCCCGGATCCTTATCGACGATACGTATCAAACCACACAACACTATGTCCGAAAGATTTACGACTCTCGAACAAATCGGTGCTGGTTTGGTTAGCGTCACGCCTGCAAAAGCTGTATCAAAGCGACAATTTCTACGGTCGAATACTGTGGCAGTGTGCCGAAAACGACCTTGCGCAAATACAGCTCATTAAACTCAGCTATCAGCCTACTCAGGCTTATCGGGCGAGGCACTCCAAATTCAAACGCGAACCAATGTGCCAAATGGGGTCATGATCATATTGGTGCGGATTAGAAGCACACTGGATCTTGGATGCTCTCGATAGAATCTTAAGCATTAAACATCAGCTTTGCTGCCAGCGTCTGGGTCACGTTGAATGGCAAAGCAAATATACGTCGATACGTCAGCCATGACGTTAATAACCGGTGTGTAGTACTAGTGGTGAACTGTTTTATGGTCGTAGCTTTCGTAGCTCTTGATCTGCTGTGGTCTATTAAAACTGAATTTTGCATTTCATTTCCGGGCGATCCTGTAAATCTTTACACAGAGCAAACAGAAGACGTCAGCTTGCATCATCATCGGGACATAAAGTAGTTTACAATACTTTTGCCCGCCCTTTCTTTATTACGCGGTCAAACAATCTCAAGAGTAAGAGACGCATTGCACTAAATTGGTGCTAATAAAAATCTCCAATCTCTCCAACGACACATGTCACGTGATTATCTGACAATTCTGCAGTAGGAGAATAGGGCGCGCCCTCTTTGAAGTCTATAGCTACCATCCTAACTGTTGCGCCTCATCACTTCCCTAATCTCATCGAATATTGCCAGCCACGTTTTACGTTACGTGCGCACGTTCTCACTCCAGCAGCTGCAGATCACAGTTGTGATCTGTTGTACATGCTAATGATGCGACACATTGTCAATGGGCTTTCCCTTGCTCTATCCAGACGTTGTGGTGGTGTTTATTGCCTGGAGATAGCTAGGCTAGGACTACAATCGACATGTACCGAAGATGATCCAGCATGCGATAGGTAGGAAAGAAACAAAACACTCCAAAACAAACAATGACAGTTATAAGCGTACGACCAATGTCATAAAGCCGTTTCCAGACGTTTTGGTGATATCTCCGATGTCTAGCACAAATACGATTCGCAAAAGCAGTAAAACGTAAGGCACGTGCTTTGTCAGTTGCAGAAATACAGATCTCGCTCGTCACATGTCACAAATCATCCGGAGCGATACTTCAAAAGGATGGTTGATACAACACTGATATAGTCAAAAATATAGCCTGGCGCACTTCTCTTAAAAGTGAAAGACAGGTTGTCCCATACATGTCATTAGATTGTGCAAGACACTCCACACTCAACATCAAGCAGTACACATGTTGGACTCCTGTCACGTCTCCACTAAGTCTATTCCAAATTTCCTTGAAGAACTCATCCACATGCCGAAAATGTCCTGTTTATTACTAAATGATGCGATAAGTACAATGTACAATGCGAGCGAGCATCTTTATCGTGTAAAAACAGTCTACAAATTCCTCTAAAATCGCCCCCATTATCTTGCGCAGACGACATCTTCCTCCTTTCCAATGCTCTTTTATTTTCGGAGTCTGTTCAATCTGTCAAGTGAGTAGTTGCTACGTCATGACACGATGCGACTGTTGGATACGAAAATCAATCACAGAATACACAGAGTTCCTGCTGTCAACTTGCAACGACAACTAATCAATCATCAGGGGATAAATAGCCGTCACAATAGCTAGGATAAGCGGGAGGTCCATCCATTTTTTATACAAAAAAAACCCTGTTCTCTGCTATAAATCTTCCTGCAGTCGTGCGAGAGGCTACCTTCTTATCCAATATATATAAGATTGTTGCTTGAGGCCCCTCATCGTTCAGCCTCGTGCCAACTCCTACTATGCTCCCGTCCGTGCGGCATATCTCGCACAAGGAACAATGAGGCATTAAAGCGCTGATACATTAATTGATTTACAATCCTTCAGGGTCATAATTACTTCCACCCCCATCTGTGTGTCGTTATTTGAGCACGGTTCTGTCTCCATTACGCACGTGTAATTCAATTACAAATTATTACGCCTAATGATTACGCTCTCATCTTACGCTGGTACTATATAGATAAGTGATCGTGTTGAAAAGGAAGGCACCAGGAAGATATCTCTACCTTCGGGGCTCTAACGCTGCTTCCGCGCCCTCCTCCCCCAACAAGGCAGGAGTATCTGATACTATTCTTAGCCAACTTTCTGACGCTTCTTCTGTGCGCACAATGTATTGCCTAAGGAGGCCCACAAGGGAAACCTGCCCGCTGATAAGCAAACGTCAGCAAAGAGGAGCATTGAGGAAAGATCAGTAGACACGCCTATCGTACCCTCGGCCGATGGCTCCATCCCAATGGGCTTCACGTGATGAGCGTGCCTTCCATCACGAGCCAACGCGGTGGTCTACCGCAAAACCGTGTGCGGACCACCATCACAAGATGGCCAGCGCTCAGTACCGGGGTTTGACGGGGTTTTTTTTGTTTGTTGTCAATCACGGAAGCCGATTGCGAAGCTCCCACACAAGCCACTCGATCGACACGGTACCTTCGGCACCTGCCACGATAGCCCAAACAACCGCGTTGCCGCGTGTGATCATAATCGCACAGCCTTTTTTATCTGTAGAAAGCTTCAGAAGCATTTGTAGCACAGTCATCTCTTAGCTCGTGGTTGATAGGTGTCCTCTTCGTCATTATTGGCAATTCTCAAAACGCGAGCGCCCTGGCGCAGTTTGCAGTTTGCCAAGATAACGCCCCGAGATCTTCTTCTTCGTCGTAAAACTGCCTGCCCAGGGACAGATAACGACGGAGGACGGATGACCTTGCTGTTATTAGGCAGCGCATCAAGATGTATCAGAAGACAGAGCCTTGGATTGCAGTTTTTGTCAATGCTTCCGGCTGCGGAGATCAGTGTTCTGGGTTCGCTTGGCAAGGTTACTACGCCATTTTCGGACAGATATTTTAGTGCATGAGTGAAGCGTATCTTGAGGAAAGAACTTGAAGTAAAACAACATTCAGGAGGAGGTTTTGCCTGCTCGCTTGTTGAAAACGTCCGACTGAGAGTACATCTAGTGATCACTTTTGTCACGATAAAGATACTCATTCGCATAGTAGTTGCGACGCAAGTCTTTCACATCTGCACCACCGTACCATACGCAGAACTGTGACTTCTTAGCTATGAGTTACTAACATCGCCAAAGAAACCAAAACTGACCAATCAAGTTCTTCTGTTGTTGTAGCGCCAAACATGCAAATGAAGAAACATACGCATACTTAGAGTAAACCCCATTCCACACGAGGTCAGTTCTTGTTTCTCAGCTATATCTTTATGAGTCCTTCTGGCCATGAAGATATCAAAAGAATAATTCAGGTACTATAAAATCTGATCATTATAGAGCTCTGGTATCTCATTACATATAACTACAAAGTATGGAGATCTAGTTTTGCTCTCTCACTTGTTCACTCATTAAAAATACAATGAGGTACAAGGCATTCAAGATATAAGTTTTTGTACACACTTTACTGACAAACATCGTTACATTCGTCTGAGGAATATGTCTAACCTGGTTAACGTTGTACACATTACAATAGATATCTTTCATGCTCTATTCCTACCAACTGTATAAACGAAAGCAACCGCTCGATCGATTCGGCTGTGCCAATAAAGTAAATAGTATTCTTATTTACTTTGGCACAGCGTAAGTCCCGTCCGAATAAATACTGGATAGTACGGAATTATCCACAATTCTATCACAAATGCACTCTTTATTCTTTGCTACCCCCGGCATTCTGTTGAACAGGTGTTGATGTAACAACAGCAACCCTATGAAACTTTTACGTTCAACATCTCTATACATACAAATTGATTCTACTCAGTCGAGACATCTGAACAGCTCGCGAGATTACTTCTTGAACAAACATCGTGCAATGACTGTTTTCTTGCTGTTTTATCAATAAGATAACATTCTGCAGCATGTTAGACGCGCAACCGTCTGCTCCGGTTGCCGTCTGATGAATAATACCTCCCTAACAATGTCATTATACTATGCATACACACAAAAACGCCGCTCCACTAATGACTATTTGTTCTGAATCTTGTCCACCCTTAAAGTACACGTGTACCTGTTGTCAAACGAAACTGCACTCATTCATATGCATTGTTTCGCGTCAATGAACGTTAGATGATATTGAATTACCATAATAAAGAAAATTTCGATTAGCATCTCTATGATCGAACATCGATCAGTCGACAACAATCGTTTGCAGTGGGATCAATCACGAGTTACCAGTTTGCACGAGCTCGGCACGTGTAAGCGTTGCGGCCTGGAAACAGTTGGACGAATATAGAGCGTATTAATTAAATTATTGCACCCGCAGTAAGCGGGTTTTAGGACGTCATGACACATTATTAGCATACAAAAGCATGTAAATCAAATCGACAATCTGTCAAGATGGGATTTGATGCTACAAGACAACAAGAGACGGAGAACTTGTCTTATATTTATTCTTTTTGTATTCTTTGAGTTTTTGCTTAGCAAACGGAAAAGTATAACAATTTCATAAATTATTCAAACGATCCTTTGGTCGTGTCTTGTGGACGCATGACATTAAGCACAGTGGATTAGGCAATGCTTCTTAGACAGGTTACCAATATAGCAGAACGATATCGCCGCCCCATTATACTAAAAAAATGATTTACTAAAGAGAGCACCTCATAGCATTTTTTAATTATTTTTACAATTTTCATGATCCCACTCAACTATGTCCAGCTCAGCACATACCGTGCGTATACAACGCCTCTCACGCAAGGCACTCACAAGAAAGTGAGTGACGCTTTTGGCGCTAAACGTTGCTGTCAGATGCTCGTAAACCGTGCCATAAAAAATGTAAACAAACTAAGCTTGGCAGGATAAATATGATTTCAAAGTTTTTTGAGAGATTTGTGAAATAAAATGTTGCACTTACCGGAAGGATGAGCTGCAGCGAAGATTCTCCAAAAACGAAGCGCTGGTCAAAGTATGTGCGTGATGTTTACGACCCGGTACAGGTCGGATCGATCGACGGGACGGACCAGGTGCCTCACGACCGGGCACTGGTACGCGCAATCAATTCCAACTACCGGCCAAATCGAAAGGTGAAAGGTAATCCGCTGCACACGATCTTCATCGGTCGGTTGGCACATTCCGTCACGGAGGTATGTCCAGCACATTCTTTCCACAGTTCTCGTTTTAATAGCTGCTTTCTTTAATTGCAGGAACAGTTACGCGTTAAATTTGCACCCTTTGGCACGATCGTTCACACACGCTTAGTCACCGACATCATTACCGGTCTGCCCCGCGGATACGCATTCATTGAATATAGCACCCGAGACGACGCGCTGCGAGCCATCGACCGTATGCACGGCGTCAGTATCGATGGCAAGGAGATCCTCGTCGACGAGGAATGGGAACGCCGGCTGGATGGTTGGAAACCGCGCCGTCTGGGTGGTGGATTCGGAGGTAGGAAAAAATCACAACAGTTACGCTTTGGCTGCAAGGTGCAACCGTTCCGGAGGCCTATTCTCGAGCCGTCGGGCACCGGTGCCGGTGTGTCGAGTGTCAGCGAATGGAACCGTCGGGTTCGTCATCGAAAAGAAGGATCACGGTCCACGAAGCGGGACCACAGTGATGGAGAGTAACAATCGTTTTGCCGGAAAAATAATGACTGTATGTAAGCTTTAATAGCAATAAAATAACCAGCGGACAATCCAACAACACGCTCGGCACCCTCTCACTGCTGTACGGCCGCATTAGCCGATATACTAGGATTGTTGATAACCTCGCCCAAACTGTCCAAAACCTCCTTCCGGTAGTCGTCAAAGTCTCCGTCCACCTCGTTTATCGTTTGCTCCTCTATCACGAACAGCGTACACTCCGTCTCGCGGATTAACCGCTCGTCGTGAGACACAATGATCACACCGCCCTTGTACTCGTTGATCGCATCCGCCAGCGCATCGATCGATTCAATGTCCAGATTGTTGGTCGGTTCATCGAGAATCAGCACGTCCGGTGCGTTGAGGCACAGTTCGGCCAGCGCTACGCGCGCCTTTTGACCACCGGACAGATCCTTCATCTTGATCGTGTGCGCGTGGCTCGCGAGCCCAAACGTTCCGAGCTGTTTGCGTGCCTTCTCGTACGGCAGATTGAACAAACGCTGCAGATATTCGGATGGTGTTTCTTCCGCCGTCAGATGTTCGCCCGAATGCTGATCGAAACGGCCAATGCGTAGCCGATGGTTGCGCTTCGCTTCACCCTTGACCGGGTCCAGCTCACCCACGAGCAGCTTCAGGAAGGTGGATTTGCCCACACCGTTCGGTCCAACGATGGCTACGCGACTGCTCAGATCGATACCGAAGTCCGCCCCAACGAACAGTGGTTTCTGGTTCGGGAAGTTGAAATGACAATCTGAAAAAAGAGACAAACGGAGAGTTAGGCGGACTTCTGTACAATTTGGGCCCACAACCCACTTACTGTGCAATCCAAGAATTGGCGGCTGCAACGGTGGCGGATCCGGGAAGCTAAACTTCACAATGTACTCCTTCGGCTTCGACAGCAACTCCACCGGTCCCTCATCATCCTCGCCCGGCTTCTGGTTCTTCGTGCGTCCCTTTTCCTGCTTGCGAGTAAGATTCTCCTTCTGCTTCTTCTCGGCCGCCTTCTTCGACTGACCGTGCGCCTTCATGTCCTTCAACCGGCGTTCCTGCTTCTCGTACTCCTTGATCATTTCCTTCCGCTTCTGGACGTACATTTTCTTAAACATCGTATAGTTGCCCTTGTAGTAGTAAAGCTTCTTGTTGTCGAGATGGATAATTTCGTTACAGACGTTATCGAGGAAGGACTGGTCGTGAGATACGATGAGCAGCGTCTTCTTCCAGCCCTGCAGATAATTGTCCAACCAGATGACGGCGTTCAGATCGAGATGGTTCGTCGGTTCGTCGAGTAGGAGAAGCGTCGGTTCGATAAAGAGCGCCCTTGCAAGCGATACGCGCATACGCCAACCACCGGAAAATGCGTTCGTCGGTCGATTCTGCATCTCGCGCGAAAATCCTAAACCGGCAAGAATACGCCGTGCGCGTGGTTCCGCCGAATCAGCTCCGATCGCTTTCAGCTCGTTGTAAACCTCTTGCAGCTTGTCCTGTAGCTCTATCTTGCCCGATTCTACTGCATCTTCCAGCTCTTTACATTCCTTCAAGAGAGCGGTCCGCTTCACGTCTGCCTTCAGCACCGTTTCTACTGCGGACGTTTCATCCGCCACGACTTCCTGCTCGCACAGCAACACATCAATGTTGGGCGGAATGGCAAAGGCACGGTTAGCAATGTGACGCAAAAGCGTTGTCTTGCCGTGTCCATTCGGTCCAACCAGTCCGTAATGGCGTCCGTTCGCGATCAGCAAATTAGCGTTCACGAACAGATCGTTACCCTTGGCCGAAATGGTAAAGTTTTCGATCTTAATGTCCACCGCATGCTCCATGTGTTTGCTTTGGTTGCCCGTTTTCAGTGCTTGTGACATCGTGAAGTTACTGTCCAGATCCGAATGTCCTTGGCCGCCCTTCCGAAGCATGGCCTCTTGTTGCTTCTCAAAGTCTTGTTGCTTTTTCAGCTTCTTCTTTTCCTTGTGCGTTAGTTTCTTCTCCTTTTCGCCCGTACCATCGTCCTCACCATCATCATCACCACCACCATCCTCGAGCTTCAATTCATCCGCTACCTTGTCGGCCATTTCATCCACTTCCGGATCCGCTTCATCTTCTACCGGTTCGGGCACCGGTTTCACCTTTTCCTGTTTGGTTGGTTTTTCTTCCTTTTTCTTTTCCGGTTCTGGTTCTGGTTGTGGAACTGGCGTTGGATCCGGTTGTTTAAGCTCTTTCGGTTCCTCCTTCGGGGTTTCTACCACCTTCTTAGGAGGTTCCTTCTGTACTACCGGCTCGGGATCCGATGCGTCCTCCTCATCTTCACTTTCCTCCTCCGATTCCTCAACCATCACTGCCTTCTTGGCCGCTTTTTTCGGTTGTTTCTTCTTGGCCGACTTTTTGGTCACCATCACCACTTCCTCGTCATCGTCGTCCTCGTCATCATCCGAACCACCACCACCGGCAAGCAGATCGATCTCCTTCTCTTCCTTATCCGACCAATCGTCATCCTTCTTGCCCTTGCCTTTTCCCTTTGCGGCCGGTTTCTTCGCTTCCTTCTTGCCACCTTGTTTGGTTGGGGCGAGTTCCTTCACCGGCTCCTCCTGGGCAGCACCACCTTTCTTCGGCTCATCATCACTCCAGTCGTCGTCGTTCCCCCGCTTGCCCTTCTTGCCCTTTTTACCAACACTCGGGGCTGGTGCTGGGGGTGCCTTCTTTCCACCGCGACCCGCCGGTGCTGCACCATCCTCGTCGGAATCCACGTTGTCAACTTTGCCCCCCTTCTTTTTACCCGACTTCCCAGACGATGACGGTCCGGACACGATCGACGACTGCTCGGACCGTTGTCAACTTTGCCCCCCTTCTTTTTACCCGACTTCCCAGACGATGACGGTCCGGACACGATCGACGCCTGCTCGGACTGATCGTCATCCTCCCAGTCCTGGTTCTTTTTGTTTCCCTTCTTTTTCGGTGGCATTTCGATAGTCTATGCCGTACACCTGTCCTGGCACCGGGGGGGGCTGATGAAAAATATCGCCAACAGCAACTGTTTTTGGCAACAATTCGCGCAACTAGAACGGCGAGATGGTGCAATCCGGTTTGGGTGCAAGAAAACGCAACGTGCGATTGTTTTCTTCCTTTTCTGTTGTTTTTGATGTTTTCTACTGTCAGTGCAGGAAAACAGATGGGG